>VZUI01031468.1:0-10543 GCA_013401135.1 Cettia cetti | reverse complement strand
GGGACAAGAGAATAGCAAAGTCTCTTGCCATAATTGTCTGTGTGTTTGCCATTTGTTGGGCCCCATACTCTTTATTAGTGATTATCCGTGGAATCTGCCAAGGAAAATGCATCCATAGCTCACTGTATGAAGCAACCTTTTGGCTTTTGTGGATCAATTCCTCTTTGAACCCATTTCTTTATCCTCTCTGTCATATGAGGTTTCGAATGGCTTTTCTGAAGATTTTATGTCCCAAAAAGTTTGCGACATTGAGATCTGGTAACGCGCCTTCTTTTTAGAGACGTAAAAGAAATGTCTTACAGATAAGGTTCCTCTGTTATTTATTGATACCTTTTCATATGTATTGTTGGCATAAATAGAAGAAAAACCCATTTGTTTACTAATGACATTGTTTAAGAGTGCATCAGAATTATGTAGTTGCTAATTTTCAGGATCTCATTTTTGGTTTTGCTGGTATGATGCCAGATTAATTACCATCTAGTGCATTGAAAAGAATAACAAGCTTTGCAGGATGTCTTCTTGGTTTGTGAAGTATATTTTTTTCCCTTCTCTTTTTTTTCCTTTCCTTTGGTTAGTATATAGAGCAGGCACTGTGAAAGAACTGCTATTGCTATCTCCATAGAGTCACTGGATGGTGATACCTGCTCATCTGCCTGTTGAAGTAAAATTTATGTCCTATTTATGAACCTAAAGCTATCAGTGAAGAAGCAATTCTGCTATATTTTTAAAAGATTGTAAAAATACTCACAGAAGCAATATATTTTCATTTCATAAACTATTATGAAGAAAGAGAATGCTCTCTCCTTGTTCTAATCCTCACAGTGAACAAGTGAATGGACTGCCTAACCTGCCATATCTGTCCTTTTCAAATTTTAATGTAGTTCACACCTGGTGTTGCAGGACAAAGTACATGTAAGTTAGTAATTCTGAATGATTTTCAGAAAATAAAACTTTACATGCTAAGAGAATTTTGGGTTTGGTTATCAAAATTGTCAGACATGAATGGTTGTTAGTCTTTTAATTTGTACTGTCTTTTCACCTGACTGTGACTGCCTCTTTGGACGTGCTTAAATGATATTTAGTGCCTGATCTGTGCACTATGTGATTGCTGAAAGAAAGATAGGCCAGGCTTGGGTGCGTGATCTCATTCCTGTTCAATTAGCAGAGCAAGCAATGCCGAGTTCTAACTGGATTTATGATTTTGGCTGGCTGTGCAAGAATAGACAATAGCCTCTGCTGTGTAAAGCTTTGCAAGTGCAAAGGTATTCCATCAAAATGTCTGGAACAAATTTGATCTGACAGTGTGATTTTTTTTATACTAGATCAGGTCTTTGTGTCCTGTTGCTGTGACATGATATGGACTTTCTCTGCCACAGAACAAATACCAAACTGTATTTTTTCAATTGGGGAGTGAGAGCCATATTCACTGCTTGAGAATGAGGTTTACAGAGGTTTGGAAGCTGATACAAAGATGTCTTAAGCAGCTCTTAACAAACAAAGCAGTTCAATGTCCAGTGCTGAAAGGAGATATGTTGGAGAAAGCAATGGAGCAATGGAGCTTCATTACACCCCATTCCATGTGCCAAACTTTCTTACCATGTGTTGAGTGTTGCAACTCACCCAGAAGGCTTTCATGGATGGGTAAGTGAGAGTCACTGGCTACATTTTTTCTCTCCTTTTATGTGATTTTATTCCTCTTTGTTTATAAATATAAAAATGTATGAAATATGGAAAGAGAAATCTGATGCACAGAACAATGATGAGCAGTAGTCAATTTAAATAGTTTTTCATCTAATTTGAAATTGGCTGTAGAAGTGTTGCCATAACAGAGTACTCCTTTGCAGACACAATTCAAATGCATGGAAGCAGCCAAGTTATAGCACAAAAGTTGATGGCTTTGAAGAGCTAGAATGCCTTTCTGTTCAGAGGTCTGGAAATGAAGATTCCTCTTGCCAGTTCTCACACTGCTGGAACATTATCTTTCACCATTCATTCTCGCTGTGCTTCCTTGCCTCACATGGATAGTGTTATGGATTGAGAGCCTAATTGCTAAGAGAGATGCAGCTTCAGGAGGAGGTCATTGATTCAGCACAGCTGTTTTTCCTGTCATGAGCTGTGGTGCTGGCATAGATTTTGTGGGGTTTGTTTTTCTGTGATGCTTAAAAAATCTAAACACACACAGAGTTAAAGCATTTATAGAATAGCTGGTGTACTAAACATCTGTTAAATAGACAAACTGAAGATAGGCCCAAGATAGAAATGTATTTGAGTTGTATTTTCTATCCCTATACTTCTAGTATTAAAATTCAGTTTGCATTTTGTGCTTAAAGAGTGTGTTGTTCATTTTGGAAAAATAACCTACAAAATTATTGACTAGATAAATTGAGCCCAAATGTTGCAGTGCTGGAAGACTAGTTAGTTGGGGAATTTGCCAGGCAACACAATCTGCAGCAAACTTGAAACAACATAGCATGGTGAACCTGCTAGAGATCAGTGTTTTTTAGAGTCTGTTTTACACACACAGTGTTCAAACTGTTTTCTCACACAACTCCTGTGTGTTAGATGAATTTGTTGTGCTTTTCTAATTGTTGAAAATTTTGCTCAGTGCTCCCAGGGCAAGTGAAGCAACTGGGGTTGCTGTGCCCACAGCTTTAAAGCTGTCTTGGTCAGGGTGGCATCATAAATATTCTCTCTTGTAAATCATGAATCAGACATTTTTCAGGGTTATGGTAAGATACTTATTCAGCATATGTTCTTATGCCCTGACTCAAATGGATGTTTCTTGCCAAAGGGTTTTCTAACCCAGGGGTTTCTAACCAGTCACTCATCCATTTCACCATTTCATGTCCTTGAATTTTCTTCTGTCTTTGCAGATGTTCAGTAGGCCTTCAAAATACATGGTGACGGTAGCTATATGACTTTGTGGGTTTCAAGTCAAACCACACAATTTATTTTCTGATCCAACTGTCTCAGATTAAAAAAAAAATCAACAACAACCTCAACAAATAAAAAATACATGTTGGAATAAATTGTATTATCTTTTTGTTGTTGTTGTTTATTTCTGGAACAAATATTGAACCCTAATGATTCTCCTAATGTCCATGTCCTTTATTTTCCAAAGGAAATACCACATACATTTTCCCCTGAGTGCCACACAGGACCATGATTATAACTTCAATATTTGATTTATTCCCTAGTTTTAAAAGCAAATGACTGCATTGCCCTTGTCCACTAATCCAGTAATTTTATCAAAGAAGACAACCAAGATGCTCAGGCATGATTTACCCTTGGTAAGTCCATGCTGACTGTTCCCAGTCACCTTCTCCTCCCCCAGGTCCTCTGAAATACCTTCCCAGAGGACTCACTCCATTGTTTTCCGAAGGACTAAAGACAATCTGACCTTTTGTCCTTGTGGCAGTGTTTGAAGATCGTTGCAACATTTGCCTTTCTTCAGTTGTTGGGAATCTCCCTTTGTTTCCACAACCATTCTAAGAGGATAGAGTGGCCTTGCAAAGGTGGCAGCTGGTTCTCTTGATAACCCTGTGGGTTCCATGGACTTTTATGGGTCACGTCCCCTCAAGTAATCCTGCTTTATTCTCACATGCTTGTGACAGATCTCATCCTTGAATTCATTTATGAACCTAGCACATAGGAAAGGGAGATCTACTTAGTGAGGAATGAAGCTAAGGAAGCGCTGAGTACCTCAGCCTTATCTGCACCTGCTCTCACTGGATCACTGGTCCCATGCAGCAAAGTACCTATATTTTTATTATTCACCATTTTGCTGTTGAATGGGGGGTGCTGAAGTTCTTCATGTTGTCCTTGATGTCCTATACGAAGATCAGCTCTAGGTGAGCTTTTGTTTTCCTAACATCATTCTTCTGTGGCCAGGCAATGTTTCTAAATATCTCCTTAGTATGCTGTCCCTCCTTCAAACTCCTTCATGCTGCCCTTTTGCATGGTAGTCTCGAGGGTTAGCCTGTCAAGGAGATACATCTTGTTTTCTTGAGAACTGGGATGGGCAATTCTTGTGCATGGAGGTTGCTGTCCTTAGAGGCCTGCAGCTTCCTTGAGCTCCTTGAGCTCCTTGTCATTTGGATCTGCCTCCCATGGCATTCCCACTACCACTTTCCTAAATGGAAATCTGCTCACCTGAAGCCCATGTTCTGCACTGCTACTCTCCTTCCTCATCCCTTCTAGGATCTTGAGTTCCACTGCCCCATCATCACTACATCTGAGTCTGGCACTGCTAACACCTCCCTACACAGCCCCTCTTTACCCCTGAGCAGGTGATTCAGCTGTGCATCACTCCCATTAGCCCATGCAGGACTTGTATCTGAAAGTTCCCCCAGACAGCCTCCAGGAACCTTGTTCCCTGCTAAGACCTGATGTGTTGCACTTCCAGCAGATGCCATGAACACAAAAGTCCTACATAAGAAGCCGTCCTGTTGTCCAGACGCTTCCTTGAATTGCTTAAAGAAGGCTTCTTGACCTCCCTCACCCTGAGCTCTGCAACGTGCTCTCACCACAATATCACCCATGCCAAGTGTGGCTTGGTGACAGCACAGGAAGCTCTAGTACCTCTTCTATGTTTTCCAGGCTGCAGCTGTGCATACACATCTAAGGCAGCTGTGTCTCATTGCCACATTTTGCCATTCCTGATGTCTCTTCTGTTTCTGTCACCCTACACCTTTTGCCTTAACGACTCTTTACTACATAATTCCCTTTGTTCCTCAATATGGTAGCAGAGCGCTGCATCTTTCCTCCCCACTTCTTGCCCACCCTCTCTTTCCTTGTTTCTTACCCTACATCTTCCCAAGCACCTGGCATTGTGGGTGCAGTTTGAAATGCTGGTCAATTGATGTGCCATGGTGCTACAGTCAGTGAGTGTCAGCCACAGCCACGGCCTAGCAAATTCTGTGCACTCCTGCCAAAATAAATGGAGTTGTGATGAGGAAGGGATACCTTTTCTCACCTCTGAAAAGGGCTAAAGGCTTGGTGGAGTAAAAGCTTATTCTTCATATCATGTACAAGCTTATCCTTTACTTCATGGAGTAAAAGCTCATTTAGGATTACTTGGGAGGTGCAGGATTAGATTTGCCACACTATAAAGACCTCCAAAGTCCAAGTATTTGGTTTGTTCTGCCCAGAGCTTCTGGTTAGGGTGAGCTGAAGACGTACTGGTGATGCTCCTGCTGCATGTAACTGTATTACAAATGCTCTGTAACCAGCAACACTGAGAAATATCTCTCTGTTATTAACTGTAAAATTTAAAAAGTGGTATAGCAGCAAGTACCAAAGTGTCTACATTTTATTGTAAAGAAAATAGAATTGTAATAATTTTAATCCTGCTCACCACTGTGAAGGTGAAAATGAGATATGATTTTAGCTTCAGCACAATTTGATGTGTAAAACCACTTACACATTGCTAATATGCAAACTGCTTGACTGTGAAAAGAGTTATCTTCAGACAAGCTTTTTTGAGATTAGTAGATAAGGATCTGTGTCTAGGAAAGACGCTGCTTATGAGGTGTCTTTTCTAAGGCAAATAGGTGCATTCAGATACAGAAATGTCAGAGTCCAGGTCTTGAACTCTTGTCTTCTGGTTTTTTGATATTGTGAATCTTTTCTTTTTATGTTTCAGTTTCAGCCCAGCCTGATAATAGACTTGTCTCAACCTTTTGGATAGCTTTGCCAGATCCAGCTTCCTTCCCAGGCTGGCCTGAGCTGGGTACCCACCATGCACAACAGCACTGCCGAAACTCCGCACGCGGCTGCGACCTGTAACGAGACTTGGCCCGCGCAGCCACCGAGCTCCGAGTTCTCCCTGGGGGTGTTGATGCTGCTGGCTTTCCTCATGGTGCTGCTGTGTCTGGTGACCATCCTTGGGAACATCCTGGTGATCCTTGCTTTTGTGATGGACAGAAACCTCAGGCATCGGAGTAACTATTTCTTCCTGAATCTCGCTGTTTCTGACTTTGCAGTGGGTAAGTCACCATTGGCTGTGGAGATAATTGTGTTGTGGGACTCTCAGGAGAAGCGCTGGTGTTTGTTTTCTGTGTGTTTTCTTGTGAGAGAACTATTTCCCAGCTGTGTCTGGGGGAAGGATGGGGAATGGTGGAAGTTGCATGATTTATTTTAATAGCCCAATGTTTAATAGCCCATGTCTCAAAATATGTTATAATGAAAATGCTTTTTCATATAAATGCTTTTAATGTTGCTTAAAGAAAAAGGTGTGACTATTTTACGTGAATACTTTTTGAAGAGGTTGTTTGCTACAGTTTATGATTTACCCTCTCCTGTAAGAGTGTTCATCACACACTTCAGAACATCCTTATATTTGACAGCTAATTGTGATACATCCACATAAATGTATTACTTTTCTAAATAGTAATAATGGTTCATGAATGTGTTACAGTACAGCAAGACACTTTATCACCAGAACTTTTACTGGCGTCAGCTTAACACAGGCTATTCATCCAATGGGTTGTTTGATACCAATAACACCCTGCTGGCATCTCTGATCTATATTCCTTATTGGTCCCCTCTTCCCACAGTGTCACTCCAGAACTGCAGGAGAGTTTATTGCTGGAGCTGCCATGGATCCAGTCCTGGCTGGTGATGCCAAGTGAGGTGGTGGTGGAGTGAATGCCTTTTGCAGCACTCTTCCGGGGCTGGAGCCAGGGAAACAGCCCATGTGGCAGAGAAAGTCTGATAAAACCAGAGTTGCGTGGCAGACGTGCCAGCAAATGTCTTGGCTTGAGGCTGGCAAGGAGGTATTTCTGCACACAAAGGCTTTCTCTTCAGGATGGTGACAGAGACCAGTACTCACTGAACTGTGAGAAAGGAAATCGTGGCCACAGACCCACTGCACTTCCGACAATACCATCCCCCCTAATGCTGTTCCTTTGTCAGCACTGTGTAGTGAAATGTATTAGTTTAGTCTTTAAGGTTTCCCTTCATTTATGCCATTTGTAACATGTGTTGCCTTATTCTGGGGCTTGCCCCATGGAGCAGAAACCAAACAATGCATATGATGAAGCCTTTGCTTTCCTGCTAAGGCAGACAATTTGCTGGAGCTGCTATTTCATTGCTCAGGTCTTCTGCAAAAGTCTGTTTCTCCTCATGCCTCATAGCTTAGTCAAGAGAATTAAATATCTACCTTCTGCATCTGCTCTTTGTGGCTGTTGCTTCATGCATTCTTAAATCACCCAAGAGGAAATTATTGCAATCAGTATTGGATTGGCCTATATAGATTGTAAATCTAAGATTTTGTTTCTGATATTGGTCAGGAAATACTTTATTTTCTGAAATTGTTGTGAGGATTTTGGTTTTTTTTTTAATTTATTAAAAATCTGGAATCTTTCCAGGGATGTGACTCCTGCCTTTTGCATCCACTAATGAGTAAAAGTAAGAATAGCTTCAAATATCAATGCTTAAAACCTGGGGTTTGCCTCTATATTTATATATATAGCTAAAAGCAGTCATTACTTTTTGACATGGTGCCAAACATTGGTCCCATTAAAGTTCATGAGAAGAGTAGTTGTTATCAGCAACCATGAAAAATGAGTACTTAGCACCAAAGTGATGCTGCTTATTTTTAATGTATATGTTAAAATAAGCCATCAGTATTGAAAGCTCTGTGAGCATTTCCCTGTTGATAACAGTCTCTCAGCTCATTGCCCAGAGTTTTATTGTCAGTGGACCACATCACCCTGGATATGTTTAGCAACTTCTAAGATCTTGATGGACATGTCAAGAAAGGAATAATCTGAAGAGTTTAGAATGGATCTTGAAGCAGCATAAAATTTTCTATTTGTCTCTGGTAGATCAGCGTTTTCAGGAATGTAGAATTATCTATTGCACCATACTTTTGAAAGAATGTTAGTGTTAAAATGAAAAAGTTGCTGGCTTAAAAATAAAACACAAACATGATTTTCATAATGAAATACTTCAGTGGAAGGTCTTTTGAATAAAACACAAATTTAACAAACCAAAATAGTTCTGGAGTCATTCTCAGGTAGAGAAGAAGCATGAAATTAAAACAGTCCTTAAAAATGAGAGTTTTATACTTCTGCTGTGTCACTCTGTCTCTGGTAGAACACCACCAGACTGCCCAATATTTTGTCTTCAGCTTACAAATGCTAACCAATCTTACAGGAATAACCGCCATTGGCAACATCTGCAGATGTGTTTGAGGGAAAATTCTAATACAAAAGAAAGAATAGAGGAAACACAATGATGAGGTTACCTATCAGAATGCAACCACAGTGCATGTATGCTGCAGCACTAATTTTATGCCTTTAGAGACTCCAAGTTGGTTAGACTTGGATTTTCTTCTTCAGTAAATGCTTCTTTGCTGAATTGCTTTCAGCTTATTCTCAACAATCAGCATACATAAATCACACTAAGAAATAAGACATAGAAAGTCACCATCAGATTTCATGAGGATTTAAGAATTTATTTATTAAATTACATGTTCATCTTAATAGATTTGTTGATTTTTTTACCCAAATGCCAAAACAGTGTGTCTCTCTCCTTCCAGGAGTTTGCAAACCCTATGAAATGCATGGTATCTTTGTGGTTTCTTTCCACAGGTGTGTTCTGCATGCCCCTCTACATCCCTTACAGCCTGACAGGGAAATGGCACTTGGGAAGAAGCATCTGCAAGCTCTGGCTGGTTATGGACTATCTCCTCTGCACAGCTTCAGTATTTAACATTGTTCTTATCAGCTATGACCGTTTCCTGTCTGTTACTGAAGCTGTAAGTACCCTGTTTAGAGCTTCTCTGATTTTTTTCCTTGGATGGTTGTATTCACCAACCTTTGCCGTGTTGATAAGCCCAAATTTAATGAAGAAAATACCCCTCAAAAATATACTGGCATGTGGTGATATTTTGCAGCCAGCTGGGGTGAATATTCTACATTGAGCATGCTTCAGCTCAGAGCCAGTCAACCAGGACTTTTCTCACAATTTCTGCTGCAAGCTGCTATTGTGTTACTGCCTGAGGAAAAGCATTCTAGGGGGTAAAAGGGGTAAGGCAGCAGACTGGTAAGAAAAGCGGGGAAAGAGGAAATTCAGAGTAAACTGCCTTTGGGTTTGGACCTAAAATCAGGCATGAAAGGAAAACACAGTGGAGCTAGGGCAGTGAAATAAAGGACACAGAGGGGGGGGAGGTGTCTAGACCTGAGATGTGGGCAAAAATGATTCTGGGTAAGACTGGGGGCAAGAGCAAACAGGCAGAAAGTGGGACAAAGGGCGGACTGCAATCATTGCCTGGAGTTACGCAGCAATGAACTCCTCTTTGTGTCTAGAGCAGAACCCCAAACTTCAGATACATTCTGTCTCTGCTTTCTGCAGAGAGTGCTACACACCTGGTGTGAGCTTCATGTCTTGAACCATGCTAGGGGTGGAGGCCAGCATTTCTCACCAGCCTCACTGCTAGCTCAAGTGGCAGGGAATGTCACAGAGAACTAAAGGTTCCAGCTCTTTTGTGCATATGAGACTGTCAACATAAATTCATGCAATAGAATTTCAGTCTTATTTGTGGTAACTAATTTAATTTCCTATAACTGCCTTTTTATTAAATTTTATTATTTTATTTCATTTAAGGAAAAAAATTGTGGAAACCAAACACCAAAATTTTTGGTGTGTCAGAAACCTTATGCTTGAAAGCCTAAGACTCAAAGTGCAAAATTCAGAGCTCCTATACAAATGCAATTAAGACCTGTAGACATTTGTATGATCGTTCTAGTGACATTAACTCAAACTTTTGCTATCAATTGGATGTCTAAGCGTGCAGAATTACACATTCATCCTGTGAAAGGAATGAAGCAGAATGTGAGCCACATTATATCTACCTGTTCTGCAGTGTATAGTAGAAAATATATACTGGCCCTGGAGTGAATGGACAGAGAAGAAAGGTGATGTTTTTAGTTTCATCAGCTAAGGGCTGTGGTGCAGGTGTGGTATCTCTTCCTTCATCCTCGTGAATCATCTAGTAAGTAATTTTCTTATAGGTTAAATCTATGTGCCACTTTTTCTGTTGAAAGATGCATACCATTATTTGTTTGTAAAATGCTGTAAAAAGCGGTACAGTTTTGAGTGAGTGGGAATCGTGTTCCCAGTAACTATAAAGTGCTAATTGCTCTGGCACTTCAGACCATGGGTGTCTCAAACAAGGCATACCAAATTACTAGGTACTGATGAGTGATCATGTTTCATCCCCTGGACCTGGACCCTGGTACAGTGGCATTGACTTTCAGAGGGACAGCTCTATGCTCCGTCAGCATCAATAAAATAAATGTGCTTGGGTGAGCTTCAGCTGATCAACACATCCACATCTCTGTATTACCAAGCATCTCTTGAGTTTGTCTCCTGTTGCTTCTGTTAGTTCCAAAACGTGTCTCTACAAATCTGAACTTCTTATGGGTTTTTTTCCCCCCTCACAGGTATCTTACAGAGCTCAGCAGGGAATAACATCCAGCCCTGCCACTAAGATGGTGGCCATCTGGGTCTTAGCGTTTCTCCTGTACTGCCCAGC
>VZUI01031467.1:0-167795 GCA_013401135.1 Cettia cetti | reverse complement strand
CCCCCCCCCCCCCCCCCCCCCCCCGCGCTTTTTTCCTTATTTTCCTTCATTTACTTGTGCCATCGGTAAAAGCCTCGAGATGTTTCCTGCAATTATTCCCATACGCCTGCTGATGGAAACACCCTTCTCCTCCGCCGCCTCTCGCCTTCTCCCCCCTCGCCCCTACCAGGCCAGGTTACGCATTTTGGAAAGTGCAGCCATGATAGACAGAGCAAGTTCTCTCTCCCATTTTGCCCCGGCCCCGCGATGTGACAGCTCGCAGGAGGTGTGCCTTCTCACCGGGAGCCACCCCCTTGCTGAATCATCGCCGAGCCATGGCCGGACAGCTCGTCCGCTGGGGCAGCGGAACATTCCCCGGCCGAGCATGAGGCGGTGTCGAAGCTGACGCGAGGCAGAGACCTGTTAACATTCGGCTCAGGCGCGGGCGAGCGGCTGCGGGGAGAAAACCTTCCCGTTTCATGGCAGCGGGAGCCGCGGATGCAGTTTTGAGCTCAAAGGCGAGACGTGCGCTGCTGTAAGGAACATCCCCTGCCTTTGAGGTAGTGAAAGTCCGACTGACTGGTCTTGCAGCTTTTGCCTCTGAAAACTCCCTCTTGCTCAGATAGACTCCGTGTGTGATCGGCACCGGGCTCGGGGAGTGACGTGTGAATTCGTGGTGTTGTGGCTCTTAGCAATAATCCTATATTGCGTTTGCATAGAGAAGTGTATGAACAGTAGTGTCGTGTCTGTGCTATTTGCCTAAAACTAGTTTATTCTGCACTGATGGAAGTCATTGCCTTTGTTACCACAAGGAAATAATGGCTTAATCTTTATGGGGCTTGGGGTGTGAGTGTGTCAGATGTTGAAGTGTTTCTAGGTATCCCTGCCTCCATTCAAAGACTGTCAAAAAGTAAGAGAGTGAGAGGTGAGATGAGCAATTTTCAGCTGGGGTGTATCAGACAAGACTAAATTGCAGCAGTTGTTGGACATGTAACATGATCCTGTAATTAGAGTGAGGTTATGGTCTATACCATGTTGAAACTATCGAGTGTCTGACTTGGAGCAGTCTGAATTAAGCTAGTTATTCTGGGATTATACAGAAGCTGAAGTAATGCAGTTGAAGTTTCCAGAAAGCAGCTTCCATGGGGTTGCAGAGATGTTTTCCCTCTTTGGTCCTCCTTGAGGGTGTTTTGCTGTTCAAGTAGTGTGTGAAGGCTGCAATGGTACTGCTGTCCAGGTTGGAGAAGTGTCTTACACAGCACAGTCCTGTTCCTTGGAGCTTAATTTACTAATGAACATCCAAATCATGCATCTTGGTCCTGGGAGGGAAAAAAATCCTGAAGAGAGGACTTGGGGACTCAGCTTCGTGCAGAAGTGAAGCACTTAAAGGACTCTGTAATTCAGTCTTGAAATTTCCCTGCCCCCATTACTCTCCAAACCCCAAGAAAGATGAGTGGTATCAAGTCTGGTGGAGAGCCTGCAGGCTGTGGTCTTTTCAGTGCTCCTGCCAGTGGGGCAGGACCTTCCTGGGCCGGCTTCAGGCAGCTCTATTTGCTGTAGGGTTGTAGTAGTGTGGAGCTGCACAGGCAGACCTGGGAGGCTGTGCAGAGGTGCAGTGTGTGGGCACCAGCTCTGCTCACGGGGGATAATTTCCTTGGTGTGTGTGCATATATATAGAGAGAGACTTAGTACATATTTAAATGAAGTAGAGATGGCCCAGAAAAGTTTTGAGAACTATTTCAGTGTTTTGAGTGTTTCTCTTTCAAAGACAATGGACTGTGCTGAAGCTTCTAAGTATTATAGGATGTGCTGATAGCAGGAGAAGGAGCAGTCTAGTTTGGGCTCAGTTGGCCTTCCTAGGAGCGGCTGAGTTTTATATGATTCAGCCTGTTTACAGCTGTGTGGCTGCTGCAGATCTCCTGCTGCTTTATGGGCCCTTTGGGATATGTTGATAGGGGCCCAAAGCAGACCTGGTGGTCAGCAAGGAAATTAGCCCCCCGGTGCTGTAAACTGTCCTGCTCAGCCTCTTGCAGCATCTGGCCAGGTCAGCAGAATTCAAGGTGCCACATCCTTTCCATTTCTGTGAGGGAGGGAGGGACCCACATGGAGAAAGGGGGTGTGGATCTAGACCTGTCATTCCTCCCTCCCAGTGCTGGACCGTGTGCTGTAGGAAGGTTACTGACAGTAGGGATGCTGGGCAGTTGTCCCTCTGAGATGTTGAATCCATACAGAGAATTTTCTAGTGGTTTTGGTGCCCAGTTCCACATCACAAGCAATGGGGCCTGCTCTGCCCTCTTATTCTCTGTTGAGGAATGGCTGGCATAAGCCTTAGATGTTATTCTTAGAATTTTACAGACCTAGAAATTTTCTCCTGGGCTTATCCCATCTTGGCAAGAGGAATATGTAGAGCTTAGAATTTTGCACTTATGATGCTATCAGATGTGAAGTTTTGAAGGGCTGTTCTGCACGTTTAAGGGAATCTCAAAGTGCAACTTAAAAACTTGTGACTGCAGAGAGAGAGGCTGGATTTCTTACTTTTTGCAGCATAACTTGCAAATCAATTTTGTGGTTGAAGTGGTGCTGCTTCTTTTCCTCCAGGCTCTTTCATCCTTATGATTTAAGAATAATCTTGCTGAATAACAAGAGAAAAAAGGACGCTCATTTTAGCCATCACTCAGCTTCTCCATGTGGCCACAGAAATGGTTGTGTTGGCACAAGGACTTGTGGGGGGCTCAGGCAGGACAGGCTGGGCCACAGCATAACTGCATTGCTAATGTCTGGCAAATGGATTTTCCTAAAGGCAAAAGTCAAACCATGGCTGGCCTAGTCACCAGTGCCTGCAGCTCAGTCAGGAGACTGAAAACAAATGAAGATGATCTTTGTGGCTAATGCAGGCACAGATGAAGATGATGAATCTACAGGTGGGATTTGGTGACTGATGCCCACAGTAGGACACCCCTTCTGTGCTGGTGGTGACAACGTGGCTTTGTCAGTGGAGTGAACCATTGCATGACTCGGATGTGCTGGGAAAGGGTATGGAGCATTCATAGGAGCAGGCTTTTTGGACCATGAACATGCTAGAATTCACTAATGGAAACTGAGTACCAGAAACACAAGGCTGCTCATTGAGAGAGAGGCTGAGCACTGAAAAGCACAGTTTGCTTAGATCTCGATATCCAAAGGTAGTCATAGGAGTGAATGGCTCTCTTGGTGTGCTTTGAGAACTGTGCAAACGTCCAACCAAAGAACTGCCACGTCAGACAGACATGGCATCTTGCATTTCCATTGCCCAGGTCCAACCTCCCAGCAGCCCTCAGGGAAAATGTGAGAAAAATCTTTTGCAAAATGCTAGAAAATCTTTGCTGGGGAGTGACTGCAGCCTGGAAGCAGAGAAGAGAGGATGTCTTCATTGAACAGTGTGTGTTTGCTTTTAAAATCCCTTAAAAGCTCTGAAGCTTAAGCTTGCTTGATTTGCTGTGTTTGCCATATGTAATATTTCAGTGAGAAGTTTCAATTCAGTGTGGCTGAGTTGATGCAGGAGTTCCCTTTTAGGTGATAGGGATCTACTTGCCTATGTGTAATGTAGTGGTTTGCTTTTTAGACTGTTTTTTTGGAGGGAGGGGGTTGTGAGCTTCTTTTCAATTGATGTAGTCCTCTGGGCAGTGCATTCACCCATCTCTAGGGCAATGCTCAGGTTCTTAATTTGTCATATAAGCACAGTCTTGTCTCTTTTGCTGAAATTCAGTCTTTAAGATGGAGCATTTATAATAAAACATTTTGTAATTCTCTGTTCACCTCAGGTTCCTCAGACTTTCTATCTGTGTCTGCTGCTGAAATGGAATTCCTTATCGTGCCCCCTAAGTATAGAAATTGTATAAATCAATCCTTTTCGTTTGTTTTCTCCAGATTTCCATGTGTGCAAATTGCTGCCCCTGGATAGATGAATTTGTGCTTGTGATGCTTTTGCAGTTGGCCACCTCTTGCCTGCTAAGCTGTGCAGTGTGTGTTGTTCTTTTAAAAGGTGTGTATCCTCCCCTTTTTCCATGCCATCTTCCAGGAAGGATTGTCTACCCAGAGTGATGTTATCGTCTTCCATTTTAAATGGTGTCAGCAGATATTTGTTTTTCCCCTTTTCTCATTCTGATGCTAAGTACTCACCATGGGAATGAGTCGCCTTGTATTATTCACATGAAGCAAATCTGTGGCTTGGCCCGAAAATTTTAAGGCCCTGCTGAGTGAGGATGAGGGCCTTGGGAGCCCAAGGGAAGGTGCCAGGATCTTTTGGTTTTTTTTTTTTTTTTCTTAAAAGCACGTAGGCTGATAGCAAGCTGAAAAAGCAGTGGCCCTCTGAGCCGAGTATTTTATGTCTGAGGGCTTCTGAATGCATAAAATCAGAGAGAATGTGTCTGTGTAATCCGATCTGCTCTTGAAAGCCTTGTGGAGGGCTGCATGCTGCAGACATAAGCTGTGTCAATAAGAACTCTATTCACCCTCGGAAAACAGCCTCGTGATCGAGCTTGATTGGCAGGCTTCCTAAGGGAGGACCTTTTTTTGAGAAAGAGCTCTGATTTTTTGGCGGTACTTCTGACTGCCTTTTCGAACTCCCACTTATTGTTCTTTCCTCAGCGTGATAAACTTGGATATTTTTGCTGGGAGCTTGCTGGGGCAGAGGGGGGAATTCATGTAGCACTGTAACAGGAGTGTGGGGTGAGTTTTCTTCCTTGCAGTGTAGCTCCTTTGCCAAAGCTGTACTTATGAGCCTGAAGGTGAGGGATTTAAAGGAATGTGAGGTAAGACTGGAGGTTGCTGTGTGCAGGAGAGTGTACCATCCTCTTGTGCATGCTCAGGGTGCTGTCTTGCAGAACAGTGGCACAAAACACCCATCCTTGTAAAAGTCTTGGCTGGTAAGGCACAAAATATGTGGTTGTGCATGCTTATGTGCTTTTTTTCCCCCCTTGGTTCTGCAGATGTCTGTGTTATCCAGAAGTGTTGTTGGATGAAATTCTGCTTTTGGTAATGCTGCCATAAATCTGCTGTGAAGGCACTGTTGTACTAATGGCTGTAATTTGCTGGTTGCTATTATATATATATATATATATATATAAATTTTAAAAAAAATCACGTAAGGCAAAAATCTAATTCTGCTTTATGAAGTATTCTACACCTGGCATGTAATCTTTTAAAATCTTGTAGGAAAAATCTGCTTGAGCTGATAAAAATGGTTCTTATGAGATTTGCTGAAAGCAGAATTTTAGTCAGAATACCAGGTTCTGAGCTGCTGTTCAGTGGGTAGCGTTTGTGTAAATGACATTTTCTGCTGCATTACATGTGTGATACTCAGACCTCTGCTGAGGTCTTAAAGATGTTCTCTTTGGCACTGAGTTACTGGCTTTAGCAAAAGAGATAATGGACTTTCAGTTTTGCATGTTTCTTTTTTTTTCCCCCAGTCCTTTGGTCTGTCACTTTTTAAAAGCTTCATGTCCTTCGTCAAGTGATGATTTGAAAATTAGCTCATCTGTATGTCTTTCTGGGTTATTCCTGTAGCTGCAAATGAAAGCTTTAAAACATAATTAGAATGTAATATGCACGAGCTCAAAAAAAAAAAAAAAAAGGAACGCAAAGTTATTATTTAAGAGAAATGCAATTATGTTTTGAGCCAATTGAGGCTTGACTTAATTTCTCAGGGTTTGCTGGTGATGATGTAGTAAAACCAAAATTAACTCCTGAAATATGCCTGTCCTGAGTCAGGAATTTGGCTGGTGAAAATGTAGAGAGCCACTGAAAGAAGGGGAATCTCTTTGTAAGGGAGCCTGTGCCTGTGCAGTTTTCAAATGGATGCACCATTTGTGGTGATTCCTGCAGTTTCATTTTCCTGGTTCTTCCCAGATGAATCCCCTTCTATAAAGGCCTGGTCTTGCCTACAACAGCTTTACTAACAAACTGTTTTAGGTGGGATTGGCCCCTGAGCAAACTGTGCAGACCATGGCTGCCATGGACAGAGAGAGAGGGTGGGCGGGAAACACTGGCTGCTGCTCCTCTTAGTATGGGGAGGCCACAGCTGGGTGATTTGTTTTTACTTCCTGTTCCCAATCTGTTTGGGTCAAAAGTAGCAGTGTTTTTCCATATTAAGATGTTTGGCTTCATCCTGCTAAGCAGCAATAAATTTCACACCATGCACAATGTGTTTCTTATATTTCAGAGACACTTCATTGCTGCCTTTGACTTCTAATTTGGATGGTGAAACCTTTATTAGTGCTTTCTTTGTTGCACGACCTGCTTTTCAAGGAAAACAGAAAGCTTTTTCATTTTTCTCCTTTCCTTCTGTTTTGGAAAGAGCCTTTGAAATACCTCACAAGTCTGTAGCTGAGCAGAGGGAGGAAGCTGGCAGGTCTGTCTGTCATGCCTGGCTCCCCAGCAGGCTCACAGGGAGAGGGGGACACTTCAGCCTGCTTCTCTGCTCTTGGAGTTAATTGGGATGCTGGGACTTAATTCATTGGTGCTTGTGAAGCGTTTGGTAATGTTTTGGTGGAAGGTTCTGGGATTGTGTGGTGGCTAGGTGTGGTTGTGCAGTGCAGGGCTGTGATGCTGGGAGGAGCCTGTGTGGGTTGATGGACCAGTTGTTAAAGTGGTCCTGAAGGCTGGAATGGCGAGCTGTAAAACATCCCCATGTCATTGGTGGGAAATCCTGCCCGTAAAGGAGAAGCTCTGAGCCATGGCTGACTGCTGGGCTGCTCCTGGGAGTTGTTCTCCAGAGCACTAGGTTAGTCCACAGCATGCAAAATGTTACCGCAGGCCACAGGGTGCAAAACTGATGGAGAAAAGAGATTCAGGCTCTTTGGGCTCTTCTCTGCTTGGGCAACAGGGGTGTTTGGGTTTCTCTCCCCAAAATCTGGTCAGAACTCTTAAGTTGCTGGTCACTCTTCTTAAGTTGCTCAGTTGTAGGATCTCCTACTCTGCAGCCAGCAAGTCAGGATAGATAAATCTGTTTGTGGCCATACCAGGTATTAGTGGGCTCCTTTCAAATATAACCTGAACATTTTTATATGAATAGTAATAAGCAGTGCTGGCCCAGGGGGCTTGTATTGCATTCAGATACATTTCAGTGAAGAGATTTTTGAAGTACAAAAAAGAAACAGTAGGATGAAGCTGTCCACAGGGTTACAGGTGTTTTATCCTCCTTTCTCTTAAGCCTCCAGATGCTGAGTTGTATCTGACTGAGGAAGTCTGTGAGTGCAGAGGTGTTTTTTTGAAACCTCCATGTCCTTAGACATGCTGCACAGGTTTTGGCAGTGGCATCTCCACCTTGCGTTTGCACTTGACTCCTGAGTCCACAAACATATGCCTCCATGCTGTGAACTCTGCTTGTTTCTCAGACCAAGTCCATCACTGATGAATTTGGCTTGACTAATTATTCAGTGAAGCGTTTGATGTGACAACCTCAGTGCCCTTCGTTAAGCAGAGCCTCAGTAACGAGCTAACGTTGGCGGTGTCGCAAGTGCCTAGGCGTGGTCTGGCTAATGAAGCAGCACCTTTCACATGGTGCTTGAGGAAGCTGCACTTCAGGTCATGTAAATAAGGAAACCAGAGTGGGCTGCTCTCCTGGGATGAACAACAAGCCCCTTCCCTCCTGCATCTCCACAATTAGGTGACACCTCCCCTGCTGCCTCTGGGTGCAACCAGCCTCTCCCCCTTGCTCAGAAATGCAGGCAGGTTATCCCCACTCCTCGCCATGCCTGCACTGCACACTCCCTTGGACCATTCTGCCCAGGGCACCTCTCTCGGGTGGCTCTCTCATGGGATTGACCATCTTCATCATGATTTTGAGGGGCTGCAGAGCAGCAGGTTGAGAGTAGCTGTGACCCATGTTTCTTCTGAGACCGTAGAGATGAATATGGTACGTAGGGTGGATTTTGCATGAGGTTTTGTGAACCTTGCTTGAAGGGAGAGCCCTGCTGGGTTGGGGACTTTCCAGCTCTGGTGACTCTGTTGTAACATGACTCATTCAGTAGCTGACGCTCAGGTACCAAGGTTGGAATGTGGATGCTGCTGCCAAGTGCCAAATTCATTCCATGCCATGCCTTGTGTTATGTGGAAGGTTATCCTTCTGACAAGACCTTGAGATCTATTAATAAGGTACAGGGAAGCTTCTCAATGTTTAATAACTGATTTATTTATTTTCTGTACCATGCCACCCATCCTGTTTTACTAGAGATACCTATATACCTAGAGATACCTGAATTTAGAAATTCAGCCCAGGTGTAGAGACTGTTGTAGATGCACCTAGTTGGGGGGTGGCACCATTTTGCATGCCAGCTTACATGGTGAAGTTTTACCCTAGGTCTTGGAACATCTTGTGGGGAATGTGTGTGTTTGCAACAAGACATGGAAACATTTTGACAATGGGGCTTTGCCAAGGCAGAGCCACTGGCTGCTTGAGCTCCCAGGTCAAGTGCTCTTGGCTTCATGGGTGCCACGAGAAGCTAAGCCTGCTCCTTCATGCAGTGCTAAGCCTGCACTTCATATGTTTTTTGGCACTGAAATGTGTGTTTTCTTTCCTCACTGCTGCTGTCCTCTTTCCTCTGATCTGTCAGTCTTATGAGCACTTGTCCTGGCTGAGGGAGAGAGCAAGAATGCAATGGGCCAATGCAGCCTGTGCTTGGGTCAGCTGGAAAAGGTGGTGAAAGCAGAGCTGGAGGATGCCCAGTGCTGCAGGGGAGTGTCTGCATGGGTGAGGCTGAGTCAGTCTCTGATGGTCTTTCACAAGGTGCTGGGGTTTTTTGGTTCAATAACACACTCCCATAATTATGTACTGATTTAATTAGAAAAATGCTTAGAGCATCCATGAGCTAAGGCAGGTGCCTTTTAGCAGGAGTAATTCCCTCTGTGAAACAAAAGGACTGGACAGTTGAGTTGGACTGATCCCATGCAGTGGCAATTCATTACATTTCAGACAACTGTCCACTGATTCTGGTTTTGTAGGTGTGGGGATGTGTTGGCTTGACTTCCCAAGGTAGGGACTAGGGGAGCAAGTGGGGAATGTCACAGTCCAGCCAAGCATGCAAGGTTTGGGATTGACTGGTAGTGATTTGCGCGGTTTTTGGCATGAAGTTCCCTTTCTCCCAGTAAAATGTAGATTCAAACACTTGTGAGATGCTTTTTTAGTGCAACCATTCATGATGTTCAGCAGCAGACACGTGACTGGTGACTTGCTTGTCTGATGGCTTTCTCTTAAGCATCCTCTGATATTTCTCTGTCATAATGACTGGGGAGAGGGATTTTACAGTTGAACTGAAACTTGAATTTCAAGAGGAGTTTTTTCTCATGAAAACAAATCTGTGTTTAGCTTTGCTGCTGTTACTGTGCTCCATCTTCTGTATGCTGATGCTGGCTGTAAAACCATTACATTCCTAGTGGGGTGGTGCAGAGTAGTGTCTTCAGTTTGAATCTGAACATTAGTGAGGAGGAACTCAAATTTAAAATCAAGTTTTGGTCACCAGAAACAAACACTTTTTTGTTGGTCCCATGTGCCTGTGACATGTGCTGGTGCTGTGGTGTGTTCCACACTGGTGTCAGCTCCCTCTCCCTGGCAGAGCCTGGGGCTGAACACCACTTGTTCTGACTGCAGGAGTGACACTACTACAGCACAAGTGAGACTCCTTGCCTGTTGATAGGCAAAGAACCCATTACAATTGCAGAAACTTCTTCAGAGATTTATGCAGCAATTGTAATCATGCTTTGTTCTTTTCTTTTTTTTTTTTTTTTTTTTTAAACTAATGCTACAAATACTTTTTTAAATAAGGCTCCTAGTACAACAAAACTGTCAAGGGGGAGAAGTCCACTGTGGTGATTCTTGTCCAAATATAATTTGTGATAGGCAGAAAGTGAGTCTGACTACAAATGGGAGTGATTCTGCGAGGAAGGTAAAAAACCTTAATATTCTGAATGATAGAAGAAAGAATTTAAATTCATTTAATGTCAGTAATCTTTGTATTATTAACCATAATCTGCTTCTGAGAAGCATGCAGACGTGTCTTCTTTTTTTTTCCCCAGCTCTCTCTAGAACTGCATTTATAAGAACAGAGTGTTTCTCCTGACCTCTGCCTTTAGACTATGAGCTCCCAAGGGCACACATTTTTCTTCCGTATTTTTGGCAGGATCTGCAGGTATTGAAAGCTGCCACAGATAAGTAGCAATTCTGGAAGCATGTTACCATAGTCCCAGATCATTTAGCAAGGGGTTAATCCTGCATGATGCTTACAGGAGAGTGGAATGAAGGCTGCAATTTGATATCCTTTCCTGGGTGGTTTTAGGATGGTCTTGAACCTGTGTGTTGCCAAAGAGATTCTCAGCAGGGTGATGTTAGGAGGAAACTGAAAGAGTGTGAGACGGTGCATGCTGCTGTAGTTTTGGATGCACAACTTTCTGGATGGTTTACCAGAGGGGAGGTACAAATACAATGGTATTGATGAAGTTGATGCAGTATTGTTAGCTGGATTGTGGAGGTAAGGAGGCAAGACTGGCTTTAGGATGGTTGTTTGGAGCTTTCAATATGGGGAAAGAGTGCCATGGCACATCAGACATCTTCGGGTGGGAGGTTATCACGATCAGCCTCGTGCATTTTCCTCTTTTGAGGGAAAGAGCTGGTGCACTCCGGCTTGGGTTTCTGTAGGAATGTGGTGTTGCTCATCCTGGAGATCCAGGCAACCAAAATGAGAGAGAGAGAATTAAAGCATGAGATCTGCTTATGACCTTAATCCCCTAATCACAGCCCCGTGTAAGTGAAGGTCTTAGGCTGGGTTGAGTAGAGGGCATCTCCACCCAAGAAAATGTACATCCGCCCCCTACATCACAGAACTGGAGCTTACTTCTGATGAAACACAGTTGTAAGGACCTTAAACCTTGCCTTAAACCACACCTGCTATTTGTGACATTGCTTTCCCTGTGGCAGGCACATAGTGCAGGCATGGTAAAGAGAGGTGTGTGCTACCTGAGCTCCCTGTCCTCAGGACACCTACCCTGGGTGCCAGGAAGTGTAACCCGGTGAATCCATGCCTTTTGGAACTGGTCCTTCGTTTGATGGCTTGGATTAAAGCCTTAATTGTATTTAAGTGTTGTGATGCTACTTACTTACTGAGAAGTAACATTGAGGCAGTTCATGCAACAGTGTGGCCACTTTCACTGACCCTGTAATTTCCTTTTGTCTGTGGCTGTTTCTCCTAGGGAATCCCACTAATGCCAAGCCGGTGGCAATCCCATGCTTTGCAGCATGGTGTTGAGTTTGTTCCAGATTGTAACGCTGCAGCAGTGATGTAAGACTTGCTGGTTTTTTTCATGTATGTAGATAAACTGAGAAATTAATTTAAAAAAAAAAAAGAAGAAGAATTTATTCTGTTTTGAGTGGCATCAGCAAAGAAAAATAAAAGGAAAAAAAACCAGCACATTTTTGGCATGGAGGTGAAGGGAAAAGCATATTTTTATGGAAAGATACGTAATTTGTTTATTTATTAGATGAGAGGTAGAGATGTTTCAGTTGAGGGTTGGAGGAAAAAAGAAAAGGAAAAACAGGGAGGGAAGAAGTCTAATGCTCTTTGCCTCTTGTAAAGAAATGCTTTTTCTTTTGAAGCAGTCTGGAAATTCAGGTTAGTCACTATAAAGCTGAATAAATAATTTCTCTGAAAAACACAGCCTAGATTGCACACATAGCAGGTAGAATAAAATATTTCATAAAAGGACTTTAACTCAAATCCATGGTACTGTGAACTGAGGAGAGCCTCTGATTTTTCTGTTACCTGAGGATCTGGCTTTTGGTTTTAATCTCTTTTTTTCTCCCTCCCCTCCTCCTCCATTCATATGAAAGGTGTGTTTGTATGGAGGATTTCTTGCAGCACATATTCAAGGACTGTTTCAGAGCTCAGACAATTTGATCCAAAGGCTCTTCCTAGCCTTGGAGTTTTGCTTTTACAGCTCCTGTGAATTAGGAGACTCTTGGTTCAGCATCGTGTCAGATATAGATAATTGGGGTTTTGAACATCGCCCACAAACACTTAACAAAGCACTGTGCAAATGTTTTTGAGAGCTAACAAGAACCTGTGTTGTTGCCTGAAGGTTGAATCCACAGCTAGCTGCCTTCTTGAAATAAGCAGATAACAAATAAGCTGCTAATACCTTATTTGTGGTTTGATATTCCCACTGCTGCTACTGATGTGTGACTGGGGTCGAGGTTTTTGGGTCACAAGGTGGAGTGCAGGAGCTAGATCCTGCTCAGTGTTGATTCCCTGTTTGTATGGTGTGGGCAAGATAGGACAAGCTGTTGTCCATCCACCTCTAGCCTGTGCCTCCTGCATATTGGCCACATGGAGAGGGGACAGCAGGGATGAGGCCACATGTGGCAAAATAGAGCAGCCAACTTGCTCTTTGACTATACCATTTGCGGCAGGTCACTGGGTTGTGCCTGGTAAGGTGCTGTCTGGGGGTGATGTGGTATCTAGTTGAAGCTCTTTGTGTTCAGTTAGTGTCCTGACTTGTGTTTCTGACAAAGGATGAATAAGTGCTCAAGGCCGGGTTGGATAGTGCTTTGAGCAACCTATTTTAGTGGGAGGTATTTCTGCCCATGACAGAGGCATTGGAAAGAAATTATTTTTAAGGTTGGTTTCATCTCCATTCTAACCTGTAGATGAAACTGGATATACCGAACTTGGCTATGGTTTCAGTGTGAGGCCAGAGCTGCTTCTGAGGAAACTTTGGGGACTGTTGATTTAAGGTTCATGTCCTGTTGGGTGAGCTCTAGGGTAAGGATTCAGGTTTCAGAAAGTACTGTGTGTTTTGTTTGCTTTTTGGCTTTTGAACATGTGTGTTTTTAAGAATAATCAGTTTTGAGGGAGCCTCCTGTCCATAATTGTTGGTATTTGTGCAAGGTGATCAAAAGAGTCTCTGCAGGCTGAAGGGGAGGCTGAGCGTAGAAAGGCCCATGTTGGAGTTGCTGTGTGTTCGCTGTGCCCTTAAGGTATAGGATTAAGCTTGCAGAAAAGGAACGAGGTCAGGTCTAGACCAAGAAGTAGACTCTGGAATCCAGCCAAGAGTGTAAGGTTTTTCCTGTAACAGCATCCTAGATATGGCAGTTGTGTTGACTTAGCTGAAATGAGGCTGACATCTGTAGGTCAGGCCTGATTAAAAGGAAAGGAGGGTGGAGAATAGTACCACCCTAGAGTAAGAGGATTTAAAGATAACAGTGGGGGGAGATGTGTGGCCCTTACTTGCAGAATTTGGGTTGGCCTTGGGAATCTCCCTGTGCCTGGGAGCAGTGGCCTCCTGGTCCCTGAGTTCTCTTTGAGCCCCAGGACACCGTGGCTGCTGCTCCAGTTCATGGGTGTCTTCTGACTGATCCCTTCCCCCCAAGTCTGACTTTTTGGATAGAAGTCTGACTTAAGCTTTCTTCTTCTGCTGTTCAAGGGACGCCTCCCACACAAACCTTTGGCATGGTGTAAAGCCCTACTGTGATGACAACACCCACCCCTCACTTTGTTGTGTTGGAGGGTTAAGTGTCTGGGTCTCCTGCTTGGTGCAGATGAAAGGTGCTGTATTGCTGAGCTGTGCTGTATGCTGGAGCATTATGTGCTGGAAGCTGCTTCAGAAAATGTTTCTGTGCTCCTTTTGACCTCCATTGTGTCTTCCTGCCCAACTTTAGTTGTGCTGGTGGCTGAGGATGTTGGAGGCTGTCTCTTTTTTGAGAGAGAAGGAAAGAGGAGGGTGGTGGCACTTCAGAAGCACTAACCCCCTACTTTGGTAGAACAGCATATTGTGCTTCATGATTATTAGCTGCTGCTTACACATTAAGTATGTTGCTCTCAGAAGTGGGATGGGTGAGATGACACTGCAAACACTAGTATGAAGGAACATGTCACCTCCAGGGTCAGGAATGTAATTTATCTCTACTTCTTGCCTGGAGACCTTCAGGAGCTGGTCTGCTGTTCTGATTTTTTTTTTTTTTCCACAATGATTCCTTTCAGCCTTTCAGAAAAAATGGCTGATTTGATTAGATGAACATTTCTGTGGTATAAATCAGAAAGGAAGAGGGTGCTTAGCTTCTTCCTGAAGCAGGAGTTTTAGTTTCCAAATGAAAAACTTTCTTAGCATGATAAAAATAGAGAATTACTTTATGGGGAAAGTACTTGCTTCCCTCCTGGCTCTGCTGGGCAGTCTTCAGCGGGGAGGAAGTGGGGAAATTACCCTCAGCTCTCTTGGACCGTAACCAGTCCTAGTGGTTTTCCAGTGAAGTAACTGGAGTTTCATCAGAGCTGTGCTTTAGCTCCTCAAAGTTAAGGGATAAATTACTCCGCATGAAAATTGAATTTTAAATCCTGCCAGGAATTATGTTCCTCCCTGAAGGACCTGCAACTGGTGTGGCACTGCATCATGAAGCACAGGCCATGTTCATTGGTGAGGTTCATCACATTGGGGTGCACAGTCCAGCTAAACAGCATGCATAGCTGTGATCACCACTCACATCAGTCAGTTAAAAACTCTTGTATTTGGAGAAATAGCTGCAGTAGTGGCCTCGCATTGAAGTCTGGGCCTCTCTGTCAGGGGATGGGCAGCTATTTGATGATTTCGTAGAAAATGAATTATCTTGGCCTTTATTCTGGTCCCTAAATTCATTTTCAGCTGTGACAAGAGGCAGAATTTAAGTCTGGGTTTCCCAAAGTAAAATGCAGTTAATTAGCCCACTCCATCATTCTAGCCTTCTCTGTTAACAAAGGCAGAATATTCAGCCAGACAGCTCTTGCTCACAAGTGATGCTCACCTTTTGTGTAGCAGAGTGTGCTTGCTCAGATCGTGGAGTGCTTGTTTGCATCCCTTTTCAGCAGTGCTTCTTAACCCCTCTGTGCAGCCCCATTGTAGTGCTGCCTTCCTCCAGTTCAGGGACTGCTGGCACCAGGATGTGTTTAAGTTTGAACGATCGTTTGTGTTACTGGTAATGGCTGTGGAGTTTCACCAAGGTCAGAGACTGCTGCAGGGTAAAGGGGAAGAAGGTTTCTACCCCGAGGAGCTTAGAGACCTCATAGAGAGACCTCCTTATAGAGGTCTCTCTATGAGGAGCCCTCAGGGTGATGTGACATTAATGTTATTAGCTGTAATTTGTGAATGGGGTTCAAGCAGTGTTGGGGGGCAAAGTGACACAGTTAAAAACATCTTGATTTCTGAGCTGGAAGAAGGATGTATGAGCCATTGGGGTCCTGGCTTGCTGTTCCCACCAAACCAGATCTCCTCACTGACTGGAAGCTTGTTTGCATCAGGCACTGGTAAGCTAGAACTCAGTACCAAAAGTTGCTGTGGTAGATCAGGTGTGGGGAAATAAACCAGCATGAAAGATGCATTACTGGGGGACTCTGCTGTACTGCTCCTGGCAGATCAGGGAACGTGTAGACAGTTTTGTTTGCCATCTCCTCACTGATTTGGGTTCAGAGGCTGGGCTGATGCAGGTTGCTTCCTGAGCAGGGCAGGCTGTTGACAAGTTCTCCTAATTGGCCACTGACCTCAGATTACTTAATTCTGTTCTTCTGCAGAGGAGTTGCTTGGGTTAAGTGTCAAGAACTTTGAGTTTTGCAGTATCATGATATTGTACAGTTTCAAAATACTATTTTTCTTCCTTGTGTGAATATCTAAATTTGAATGTTGTTCCTTCAATGTTACAGGATTTAGTAAACTGGGGAGAGGGACAATTCTTAGTCTAGGTATAACTATTGGTTGTAGTTTGTAAAAATGTGTCTGCAGTTTAAAAAAAATGGGGATTATTTTCAGATCCTGCCATCTATTTAAACCCAGGCTCTTCAGTACTTGTCTGCTTCCTGAAGACTGCACTCACTGATATTGTGTAATCCAGAGCCTGTGTGTGCAGGCAGTGCCATGTGGTTGAATGCAATCCTTGCACAAAAAATCATCTGTATGTAGATACTAGAATGTGAACAGTGATGTCTGTGTGAGTGGATAGCAGGTCATGACCCCCTGAAAATAGAAACATATTGATGTTGTTAGCAAAAGCTGTGTAGCATGTTTTCCTTGAAAATTGTTGTTATTCGATGTTGTTCTTGCTGTCTTTTGAATTAAACATACTGTAAGAGTTGGTTTGCTGGAATTTTGACTGTTCTGGAGCACTGGATATTGGGTAGTCATTATTAACAGCCAGAGAAGGTAGCATGACCTACTGAACAGACAGCAAGATGCATAGACACTAGCAGCAGGGAAATCTAAGACAACACATGGAAAAATATGTACAAGGTAAAACTTGCGCAGCCAGCCCTTATGCAGCAAATAAAGCAAGGTCTTACTGACCTTGGCTGCTGTACAGGGCAGTCTTTGCATAAGAATGACTTGTGCTTAATATGCTAGAGAAATTATTCAGGGAAAAATATTCCTGTTTTCTGCAGTACTTGGGACAGTGTCATCTTCCATCTCCAGTTGCAACACAAACACAAATGCATTGCAGACAGGGTACAAGAAAGACCTGACCCTCCTCAAGCACAGCCAGTTCTGCTTCCCATGGCCTAGAGAAAGAGACTGAGTACTGCCCTCCTGGCAAAGCTGGATAGAGTTCCTTATAGCTGCCACCTTTGAGACTGGCAGTGGCTGGATAGAAAGACAGCATGGTGAGTGTCTTCCTTAATTAGTCTGTGCAGTTTGTGTCTACTAGTAAGACATCTGCTAGACTCAGAGATCAGAAGGGCACTTTGCTCTTCCTGTTGTGCTGCGTGGAGGCAAACAGGGGGAGTAGACCTGCAGGCTAAATGCCAGGAGAGAGCAAGCCAGTCAGGCATTTCCCGTGGCCCAGTGCTTGTGTGCAGCTCTTGGACAGGCCAAGCCCAGCTCACCCACTGTTTGGAGTGAGCGCAGTGGAGCCTGAACTTGGTGACTCCCTGCTTCAGAGCCCAGTTTCCCTCCAACCAAGGTGAGAGTGGGACAGATGGAGGTTGAGCTGGCTGGAGTCTCTGCTCCCCACGTCCTGAGGCCAGGCCAGTCCCTGTGCCACCACCGTGGCCAGGTTTGCACCTCCACATCTCCTCTGGTGGTGTTGCTTACTAAACCTTGCTGCTTACTCACTACTGCTGTTTCTCATGGCCTTTTCCTTTCTCTTTCTCTGGATGAATCAGTACGGTAAATATCCATGTTCAAGAGCAAAGCTGTCTTGAGTGTTTGGCAGAACAGGGTCTCCAAGGTCTCTCTATGAGGAGGGAACCAGAGATGGTGTTTGTTGATATTGATCATGGGAAATGTAATTAATGCAGGTATAAAGTGTTAAATGTTAATTTAAAATGTGAGATTTAAAGGCAGTCAATAGATCAATTCAGAGGCTGGGTTGAAATGCTCAGACTTTCAAACAATAAGCAGATTTCCAATAAAATCTCACTGTTTGTAATTAGAGGGGTTGAAATACTAAATCAGGTGTTAAGGGAGTGATATTTAGATTATGTTGAAAGAACAAAGATCCAGACAAAAAGAGCCCTCCTGTCTGCAGGCAGAGCTCAGGCTGGGCAGAAATAGTGTGGAGCTCAGGGGATGTGCTGATCTAGCAATTAAAACTGCCAAGAGAGGAGAATGATGGGAAAACTGCACGAATCTACAATGCTGAACATCTGCCTGGATGGAAACAAGACCATTTGGACCTCATAGCTCCCTTGTAGTCTGATAACACTTCTAATACCTTGGTCCATCCACATGCACAGATGTCTACATCTGATGTGGTCTTGGTGAGCCTTCCAGAGGAGTGAGGACAGCATGTTAAAACCAACCCCAGCAGGAAGTACTGCAGTAAGAAACACTTTCCAAGAGTGAAAAATACTAATTACCAACTGCTGCCACATTTCAGTGGTATTCCAGCTAATCAATAAGAGCAAAGGCATGCAGCTGATTGTTCGTTAAGGGTAATAGTTTAAGAAGAGGGGCAAAGTTAGGCTCAGTGTCCTAGAGCACATGGCATTTCTAGGATTTTTCTTTGGAATTTATACTTTGCTTTATAATCCATAAAAAAGTAAGTAGAAAAGAGTCCAGAGCTGCCAACTCCCTAGTTGAACTGGCCTATGAGTAATGATACCAAATAAGTTCTGCTTTAGGAGCAGCATCAGGCTTTGCTCTTCCAGTCATCTTAATTTTCTGATGCTGCAAGCTGTATAGGAGGCTGCAGGAGACATCCATTCCCTGAATATGTATATTTACTTTCATCCCTAAAGGGATTATTCAGAATATGGGACAAACATAGTATTTACTGTGGGCACTGCACCTGTTAAGGTAACATTACTATGGAATGGAGGGTAAAAACCACTTCTCTGATAGATAAAATGGATAAACTAGCTCATTAGCTCTGGGCACTTACTTGCTAACCTTATTCTCTACCTGTGATGTGATTATCTATGAAGATGTAGCTGTAAGTCTCTCTAGAACCTTGGAAGATGCATGTTTTAAGTGTATCTTCTCATTTTATTTTATAATCCTGGTGCAGCCTCTGCTGTGCAGTTCCAGAGGTTGAGATGCTGATTAGGTCCATGGATATGATATAACCCCACCCAGCTGGTCATCAGTGCCTTGGAAAAGCTGTGTGGTTGTTACTGCTTAACTGCAAACCCTGCCTTAGCCATGGCTTGAGCCAGACTCCTGCTCACCTTAATCCTCACAGAGCAGAGGGTGAAGAGTCAATAGGGCGGTTTCAGCAGTGGAGAACTCTTCTGAGCTTTTAAATAAAGGTCTTTAAAATTTCCACCCCGGTGTGGCTGGGCTGAGGTAACCTGATCTTTGGAAAAGTGCCTTTGTGCTCTAGTTTACAGAAGGGCTTCTTGATTAACAAAGCCTGAATTTGTGTTAGTTAAACTGTAGCCATTGTATTCAAGGTCACTGTTAATTTTTTTAATTGCAAGCTTTCTCCTAAATCTGGGGTTGGAAAGAGACTTGCCATGTCAAGCTCCCAGAAAGGGTTGTAAATTGTGGCATTTCATCCTGCAATGACTGTTTCACTCTGCCCCTTCCCTTTATCTAACAGGAAAATAAGCTTTGACAGTAAACCGCTGTACATATATTTTAAGTTCATTGCTGATACTAGAAGCCCCAAAGAGCATGGGGCAAGAGCATCTGGCAAGAGACTGATGCTCAGTCTGGGGGTACCATAAAACCAGCCTGGGGAAGGGC
The DNA here is from genome assembly GCA_013401135.1 of Cettia cetti. Classification (NCBI taxonomy): domain Eukaryota; kingdom Metazoa; phylum Chordata; class Aves; order Passeriformes; family Sylviidae; genus Cettia; species Cettia cetti. The sequence goes on along the minus strand of VZUI01031467.1, from coordinate 148,646 downwards.
GGGGATGTAAGGGCATGACTGTAGCTAGGGTGGTCTTTCCTTTCACATGAGTCATAGTGGAGCTCTGGAGCTCCTTGCCAAAAGGTGTTGTGGGCACATGAAGCTTTCAAAAGTGCTGTGGAGACTGGGCAAGCACTAAGCAAGGAGTTGGATGGGGAATAGTGAGCAGGCAAACAGTGGCATGCTTAGGGAGTCCTCAGAAGGAGTGGGAGGCTGGAGCACCAGGGTGGGAGGTTGTACATGACTGCTGTGCTGTTACTCCTGGGCATTTATGGAGGCTGCTGGATTGTTTTCACCAGCTGTAGCCCAGCTGGAAGGAGGATCATTCCTCCACACTCCTGCTGCTCCTGACTTCTTTGCCCACACCTGCCTGTGGATAGGAACAGAGGGAGGCTCCAAAAACAGCGCACCACTCTGAAACATGATGTTTGAGGGCTTGCATGCTGGAGGGGAAGTTCAGCCTCTCATGACTCCTTGTCAAGGAGCATTTTCTTGCTCTCCCTGAACCATTCCTGGGGTTCCAGTCTTCTGGGTTGTTTCCACTTACATATTCAGCACAACTAGGAAACCCGCAGCATTTGACAGCACAGGAAATGGTGAAAGACTGCTTTATGCCTGGTCCTGCATACTTTCCCCCTTAAGAGTTTTCCCTTACTCCTTTCCTAGACAGAATATCAGGAAGCAGAACAGAGATTCTAGTTTCTGGTCTTCTCAGATGCCTCAGTGTTCCCTAAATAATACTCCCCTGGGTTAATTCTGTCCTTGCACATTTTTAAGGTGAAACTCCTTGCAGTCTCATTCCTAGCAGGCAGAGTTGGCTGCTCCTGCACTTGAGCTCTGGTGATCCTGGCAGAGCAGCGTCTGTATGGTTCGTGTGGTGAGTCCCAGTTCTGTTTTTTGTGACCTGAATGCATGGAACAGCTTGTTCTCTGCTGTCTGTTAACCCTTGGAAAGGCACTTCCTCTTGTGCTCCTTCGTTCTGCACTGGCAGTGCTCAGCAGGGTCAGCTCTCCGCTTCGGGTTTGGGGGCAGAGCCTTCGAGGGAGTTAATTGCTGAGTGATGATGGCTCTCTCCAGCTGAAGTTCTGCTCCCATGAGCTATTTAAGCCTCTGTTTCTTGTATCTCTGTGCCAATCAGATTAGCTGATGCCAGGAAACAGACCACAGCCTGCTTGCTCTTGAATGCACCCTTTTTCCTCCTTACCTGTTTATCCCAGTCAAACCCCTTTCCGCCTTGCCTCGGTTCTTTAATTTAGCTTTGTTCCTTCCTTTTCATTTTCACAGCCTTACTCTGGTCCATCTCCTCTCCAAGGCTGCCTCTCTGGGTTTTGACATCCAGTCAATCCTGTTTCCTGCCGTAGTCGTGACTGCTCCATTTGCAGAGCCATGTTCCCCTCTGCACTTATGCATTGAGCTTTTCTTGCTCTTGATTCCCTCTCTGTTTATCCTGTTGTAACTTGGATTCCTGTTAAATTGCAGTAGAGAGATCCGCAGATCAGTGGAGCTGCTGAAGGGGCTCATTTTCCCAGGAAAGATGCGGGAACAGACTGGGGAGGAGAGTGTGGCTGAGAGCTGCTCCTCAGACATTCCCCAGGGCTGTTACCACCCTGCTGTCTGTGCACTCCCTGCTCTTCTCCTAGCTGGACCCCTCCACTCATTCACTGATTTCGGCAAGGGATTCATTGTTACAAAAAAGAAAAGCTCTAAACCACCTCAGGCGCCCAGGACCAAGCGTTCCAGCCTGGCCCTCTGTGCCAAAACAGGCCTATCCCCTGCCTCTTGTGAGGCCCCACCTTTATCCTTTTTCTAAAAATAAAATGCAATGACATTCCTTCCTAGTTACTCTGTTCTCTTGTTCTGACCTCATTAGACTTTCCCAATAGAAAATTTCATTGAACTCCTCTATTAGTGGTGAAAACAAACAAGACTATTGGACTTCCTCTGGAGAAAATGCATCTATATAACAGGGAATTGCAGGGTGCCAAATTTCCTCTGCTGAGTTTGTGCTGTACACATATGTTCCCTCGTATGCGTTTAGTAAACAAAGTTGTCTTTGCACTAAGAAGAACTTAAAACAATTTATCCTTTATATCTGATTTCCCATCCTTGTTGGAAAAAGATCGCTTCTGTAATAAGGAGCAAAGTACTGTTAGCTGGGATTGCAAGAAAAGCCTCTTTTTTCCAGACCCCCTGAGCTAAATATATTTTGAGGCTTACGTATGTGCATGTACATAGGAATGATAGCCAGGTGATGGATTGCTAAGCCACATCATAAATTCAGTTTGTTGGACACCTCTGATTACCTCCTCTGCACTCTGCCCGTAATCATTCTCCTTCAAACATCCTTCTAATGTTCTTAACAGCAGCCAATTAAAACAAAGACTTCACTTGCCATCTATCCCCTCTTCCCTCTGCCATCATCCAAGCTCCTTCTCTTTGGGGTAGGGACAGAAGTGCATTAATGGATAGTAGTTCAGTGTGTGTGCTCAAGGTTTAACAAAATATATCCCTACTTGGGTTTTTTTTGCTGCCTTCTTTAAAATTCATCTTGGACAGACACCCAGTGAAGGCAGGGGTGGGTGCTTGTGTGTTTGCATGTCGCTGGGGGCTGGAGACTGATGGCAGGAAGGGTGGGGCACATGGAAGACACTGTTCATCTGTACATCTTCCCACCTTCTTGGGGTCCTGGTTATGATTCAGAGGTTTCATGCTGATTTAGATGCTTTCTGAAGAAAAGCAAGCCCACGGGCATTAAGGGGGCAATTGAAAATAATTCAGGTCACTATGACTTCCAAGGGGGAGAGGAGTTACAGGTTGTGGTGTTACAGATGCAGGAGGGTAATGAGATAATTGAAGATCTGAGGATTTCAGTTGATGTCAATGACTCAGGCATGTCAGGGAAAACAGAGGATGTTCAGTCCCTGAGAAGTTGATTCATCCACCTGACAGTGAGGTGAAGAGTAATGAGTAACAGATTTTGGGGTGCATGGAAGGCAGGAGAGGCCACTTAACTCTGAATGGCTTGGGAAGCGTTCAAGGGTGATTTTGACTTCCTCTTGCCTTTTTTAGGGCTTAGCTGTGCTGAATTCTCTCTGCATGCACTCATAACTCTGTTTCCCACAGAAGCACTGGACAGAGAGTAGAGTGGGTGGTGCTTGGTGCCAAACTAGCCCTTACACCTTTAGGTGCCTTTTGGTTTGGCTGCTCCCCTGTAAGTATGACAGCAGTGCCTCCCTTGCATGCTGAGAGGGTGTTTACTGCTGCACAAGCAGGATTGGAGTTGTGCCTTTCATCCAGCTGGATTAATGGGGCAGATCTGTGTGTGTGTGCATGCTTTCTGCTCTCTCTCCTCTATTCTGCTTCATAGTGTAATGGCTGTGAGGTCTGAAACAGATCTGTTCATCTGGTGCTTGTGCAGCCTTTACCGCAGCAGTTTCTTAATGCCTGATTGCAGTTCCTGTGTTTTATCTGCCAGACATCACTGAGTGATGGGAAAGTAACAACTGCCATTTGCAGAGGAATTAAGTGAGTTGTCACTTGTGGCACCTGTGGCTGCAGCACCCCTGTTTTCAGGGTCCCAATCTGGCAGGTCTAGAGCACGCTGTCAAAATGATGACTACCTGTGCAACAATAATACCTTTGGGGTTTGGGAACTAGGCTGCTCTGGATTTTCACTAGCGTATGGAAGTGGAAAATATGCTCTCAGTTGCCATTATGTTTGGTTTTCCTGCTTTCCTATGCATTCTAACTTCTTTATTTTAATTCTGAAAGAAAATACTATAAATGCATTGGATGCTTTTGTTACCAGCCTTTCAGTCTCCTCCTGTCATTGCGTATTTGATTTGCAACCTGAGGATGCTGTTAGAGGTCTGAGTTGAGACATAAATTAAGGCTTTACTTTTCTCAGTTCTTGAATTGTTTGACAAATGTATTTTGAGTTACCTTTGTGCACTGTATTCCCTTCCATGTAGCCCATAAATGATAGGTGTTTTCCCTATTGTGCATGAGTCCTCATTTTTAACACATCATGTAACTCAGATGGAACTCAAACATATGAGCACAAAGACTTTGGAGGCCTGCCCTGTGCAAAGGGGAAAATTACTGTCTGGCCCAGAGCGGTGGCTTTGTGATGACTGCATTGTGTTCTGGTGTGCTGTGTTTGTACCAAACTGGTTTGCTGCCAAGTTACTTATGGCTTATCCAAGCGCTCAGTACAAAGAATGTTAAAAGAAAAACTTTTTTTGTTTTCTCTGAATTCTTCCTGCTGAGAAAGAATTCAAACCACAGTCCAAATGCTGTCTCCTCTTTCTGTAGGCCTGTGGTGACCAGGTAGGGCAGTTAACACTGGAGTGTATTCAGCTGTAGTGTGTGTGTAGGAACATGTATGTGCTTATAGAAGATACAATATGGGACCTGCCGGGAAAGTGCCTTTTTGTTGGAGAAAAACCTGTCTCTTTGATCAGAAGGCTCTGGGATGGAGAATTCTGGAGTGGGAATTTTCCAGGCACACATACATGTGGGAGAGGCACCATGAAGCACCAGGTGTGGGTTGGTCTCCCTTTGTATAGAACACATCTGATACCTCCTGAAAGTCCCAGGCTGCCTCTGCAGCACAGTGAATGACTGAGCCAGGCTCTTGTTTCTGTATTTCTCCTGCCTGACAGAGTGTATTTCCTGTCTTAAGGGCTAGGATCATGCTTGGAGCTTAAGAGATACCTGTAGGTTGTTCCTGTCAGCAGAATACCAGGAAGGGCAGTTGGGTAGAAGCATTCCCTCCCCTCAGCTGTCCCAAACATATGTGGACACTTATCTGATTGGCAAGGACCTTGGGGGTTTCTTGAACACTGAGTAGGATAATCAGATAGATTGTGGGATACATCTGCTTGATCCTATTTCTTACCACTACTTGGTGGGGAACAAGCCTTAATGAGCCTTGGCCTTTCCTGTCTCCTCTGTAGATTTGTTTGACTCAATTGAGCTCTCTTTGTGTGAGACAGCTCTCTTTGTGCTTGGATAGGGAAGCATCCACCTCTGAAGCTGGCTGTGCTTTGAGATGGGGTTTGGATTAGTTGACCTCCAGAGATTCCTGCCAACAATTTTTTTTTCCCTTTGCTTTTGTGTTTGCAGCTGGTGTAATTGTGGTCCTAACCCCTCCCAAGCAGTGCTGACAATGGAGAGGATTTTAGCACTGTTTCACAGCAAGTGCAGTAGCTGCTTCTGCACTGTAGAGGAAATGCTCCTTTCGGGTCAGCCACCCTGCTGTAAGGCGGCTCCCTGTCCCTCGGCACTGGGAAGTTGCTCCAAGTAGGAGGCCAGAAGGGATTTGCCAGACAGATCCTAATAGAAGGGAGCATCCTTCTCTGTGTGTCTCTTCCTGGCAATGGCCTTAGTTAAGCAAAACTCCCACTTGGCTGCCTGATCAGCAGAGCATCCCCAGATCCCGCAGGGGTGGGATGGCAGTGGGTCACTATCAGTCCTAGTAGAGAGCTGGAGTAGGAAAGGGGTCTTGACCTCTAACTGGTTCCCAATAAGCTAATGACAGAAAATCAAAAGCTCAAAAGAACAGAAATGTGCATGTGTGGTTATTCTAACAACAAATCTATTTAGTGAAAGAGGGGGAAGCTCCCTTTGAAGCACTGCAATGCATGCTGCCCTGGAATACCCTATGGAAAGGTATTTATTCTGCCAAGGCACGTGTGTGGTTCCAGCACAGCAGCTTTTCTGACTTTGAACAAAGACAAACAAATAAACAAAAAGCCTCCTTAAACTGCAATGTTTTTGTAGTACATGTTTGGCTTAGAAATCCGTAGCAGATAGTGAGAAATAACTCCCAGCCATTTGCCTATGGAACCATTTTGAGGAACTAATCCTGTAGGAGTGAAGGGGGGAAGAGTTCCTTGTACTTTGGTGGACAAATGCTGAAGGTTCAGGAAGAAGGAAAACAGGCTGAAGATTTCAGGTGGCTGAGGGAATAGGAATATCATGGTGCACATTGAAGAATGGTAGATTTCAAAAACAAAGGGATTTTTTCAATATTTCCTTAAACTCAGTGTTAATTTTTCCTGTGATTGTTTGCTTCAGGGTGTAAGTGTAAAGAATTGCATGTACACAAGGGAGGATAAAGTTCCCTGTATTTATACATTCTTTTTCTCTGCAGTAAAGAACTTCCTTCCCTCATGCTACTTTATTTTGCATCTTTCCTTTTTTTTTCCCCCCTCTTTGTTTTTTTCATGCCCACCTCTGCATGTAAGAGAGGTGCTGAGGTTGTGTCAGGGCAGCTACGAGCAGTGGGAAGCGCTCAGAGGCCAGTGATGCATGATTCATTTTCCCAAGGACAGTGGCACTGCTGGCCCTGCAGAGCCCCACAGCCACCTCCCAGGGTGCCATAAATCCAAGAGTTTAGCAAGGCTGGAGAGCCTCTGAAGACATGGGATGCAGTATGTACAGCCTTCCCCACTGAAGGGCAGGAGGATGTTCCTTGTGCTGCTCTGTCCAGAGACGTCACAACCAGTAACAGCCACTCTCCAAAGTTGCTCTAAGCCAGCAGAATGAGACTGTGGGGAAAGAAGGACAAGTGTTAGTAGTTCCTTCAGCAGATTTGTGTGGTACCTGCATGCCCAAACATCCATCCTGTCACTTCTGTAGTGGGTTTATGTCCTGAAAATGAGGCTTTTCTAATGCAGCGGCATTGGGGGGTTGTTTCACCTGTGTGGGTTTATTATTTATTTCTGGGTTCTCCCATCCTGTTCTGAACAGACAGCACTTGGAGTTGAGTTGACATTTTGGCACGTGATGTGACCCCTGGTGTTTCATGGCCCCCAACATCTGTGATTAGACCTCGAACAGAAACTTTTCATGTATGCCCATGGTAGAGGAAATTTGCTCTTTTTCTGAGTAACTGGTAGAAGAACAAAAGAAGGTTTATTTTCTTTTAGTTGTAAAGGTCTACCTTAAATTAAGTAAACTGTTCCCTGAGGGAGAAAGTGTCCAGGTACAAAATGTTCACAAAGGAAATATTCAAAGTGTCTACTGTGTCCCTGAAGTGTTTGTTTTATGGTATGAGGGCCTGAGCAAAAAATAGAATATTATTTTCTAATTTGAAAGCAAAAATACCTCTTGCAGGTGACAGAAAATAAATTGACCTTCTTTGGTCCTGATACTGCAGCCCATTAAATGCACAGGCACTGAGAAGCCCTGGAGAAGCTGCCATTGCTGAGATGGCTCTGGTCCCAGTGCACAGCCTGGGAGCGCGGGGGGCAGGAGCCAGCCTGAGTCCAGGGCAGCCCCGCTGAGTGCAAACTGTCAATGTTCCACCAGCAAAGGAATCGTGTCCATGGGAATCTGAACACTGCTGTGTTTTATGTGAGGTAGGGTAAGAGCATTGTCATTGGTGCTTCAGCAACGGAGGATCCACGCCTGGACTTTATGGGGGTTATTTTTTGTGGTTTCTTTTGCTGTCATGAAGCAGCGCTTTTGAATCAGTCCCAAGTAAAGCCTTGTGATCCAATGGTGACAGCACATATCTTGCCATGGGCTTTTCTGAGGCCCAAAATGAACTGTAATGTCAACCAACTCAACTAATGTCATTGTGTTCCTGGCTTGGTAGATCCTAGGTGAGGGTGTTTTAACTTTGTTTCCCTTCCTCACTGACTTGGAAAGCTGCCCACAAATGTGCATTATATTAATTCATGCATCACTGCCAATAAATGTAACAGCAGAACACTTTACAGTAAAACCTTGCCTCTGACTATAACTTTTTGGTTCCTTTGATAAGCAAGGATATAGTTTCTTGTGTTCTTTACTACCTGCTGTGAAAGTGGAAGAGAAAGGAAGGCTGTTAGATGGGTGGGGGTATTCTCCACAGAGTTTTCTTTCTTTCAGAACAAAATATTTCAATGTGCTATTTTAGTTGCACCTATTTCTCTTTGCCTTGCAGTGTTTTCAGGAACACTGTGTTTATTTGGAAGATTGTTTGATAATGGAAGGATCTCACTGCTGTTTGGGTGAGGAGTTCCCTAATCTGGCTTAACATGGATGTGGTGGTGGGCACACCAACCTCTTCCATACTCATTAAGGTGCAAAAAAAAAGCCCAGGTTACAGAATCATCTCAAAGGTGCAAGGGCTGATGAGTGAGTGTGGCAGTTTTACTGCCAGTTGAATTCAGTGCTTTGAGGAAAGCCCATAGTTAAAAGTCTTTTTTGGGCTCTGACAGTATCTAGACACTCAGTGAACATTAATAGTAATATTCAGTTTTTGTGGAATCGGTATAAAATGTGAGCTCTTGATTTTGCAAGAACAATTTCTCTATTGTTGTGCCTCCAGGGTATCCATCCATCCATCCATCCATCCATCCATCCATCCATCCATCCATCCATCCATCCATGATGGGTCTGAGCTTTCATTGACTGTAACTTGAAAACTAGGTAAAGCACATTGCAGCCTGTCAGTGTAGGGCTGAGCTTGGACTCAGGAGAGCCGGTCCTCAGTTCCAGGGTCACATGCTGGTGGTTTGAGTGGAAAAGGAGCATGGACAGCATCACATATGATAAAGAACAAGCATGGCTGGAACTTAGCCTTGGGAAACTTCAGTGTGTCTGCAGTATCCCTATTCCTCTTCACGCAAAGGGAATAGCTGCTGTTCTTACTGGACTGTGAGTTAGGGCAACAGCACTCTGTTTCTCAACTGAGCAGTCGTGACCCAGAAATCCTTGAGAAACAGTAAATAAGGAGCCCACCTTGGCACTTCTACTGAGATATTTTTTCTTAAAAAGAAAAAAAAAAAATCCCTTTTAAATAGCATCATTTACACTTGGGAGCTACTCAAATCCATCCTGTCACATAAATTACCATTTCTGAACTTGGCTGTCAGGAAGTGTCCTCACAAGTTGACATCCATGGGGGCTGTCAGTGGAAGGGGATCAGTTTCGTGGCAAGCAGGAGGAATTCAAGCATCAAGTGAATACGCTCGTCCTCATGTTACCTCAAGCAGTTAGGGCATCTTAGTCCTGCCAGAGGCGAGCCCTGGTGTGACCTTTGCTCCTCAGACTGCCCTTGTTCCCCTGCACTTCAGTAGCTATAAGGCTGGGTCTGACATCTGGAGCAAGCTCCATCCTCCTGCAGCTCAGGCAATTAGAGCCTGTCCCAGCAAGTGGCCCTGGAGCAGAGGCTTCAGGGATACTGTAGTTTCTTTACAGGGATAAAGGCCACAGGCTTTTCCCTCTGCTCTGCTGCTTTCTCCAGCTTTGATGCTGATGCCGTTGAAATGAGATTGGCTCATCTGGTAGTGGAGGAGCTCAGCCCTGCCAGACAGATCTGGCTTCCTGGGAAGGGTTCAAAAGGTAGCACCTACCCTTTGTTGTATTTCCTGCACACTAACGAAGGCCCTGATTTCTGGAGCTACTTTTTAATTCTTATAGGTTGTATGTTGGTTTTGGCATGGATGCTTTTTTTTCTTCTTTTTTTAAATTCCTCCCGTTTGAAATATACGGGAGAACAAAGGGAATATAATGCCAGACACCCAACACCCTCCCCCACCAAAAAGGGTAATGCAAAGGAATTGCAGGGGTGCATTCTGGTGAGAACAGTTGTTTGCTGCCAGGAGTTGAAACCTGGAGAGCTGAAGCTCTGTATTGTCAGTGGTGGTTCCTGTCTGAGGTGTGCTGTCCTTGGGCTGTGCGTGGGAGCCTTGCTGCAGCAGTGTGCAGTGCTGGCTGTGATGTCAGCCCTGCATGCGTGCGTTTCCAGCCTTCCCCGTGACCACATGGAGAGGGATTTGCAGCAATCCAAACACTGACAGAACTGTATTTGTTGACTTGCAGAAAAGCCTAACTCGTGCTCCTCTGGGCTGTGATCATGTAAGCTGAAACACAATGACTGCTGCCTGTGCTTGCTGGCCTCCCAGTCCTGATAAACGTGTGAAGCAGATTCATTTATTTAGGCCCTGATTCAGCAAAGCACTTAAGTACATGCTTCAGATTTTCTTTCCAGAAAGACTGCTGGCATGCTCAGAGTTAAGCATGTGCTTAACTGCTCTCCTGAGTGCCCAGCAAACAAGTGATGGGGCAGTGTGTGCTTCTGCTGTGCTCTGCCAGGTGCCTCGCAGGCTGCAGAATTGCAGTATGAAAAATATATTCATTAATTTGGCTCCCTCCAGTACAGGAGCTCTAGTGCCAGGGTCTGGGATGAGTCAATCCTTCTGCAGGGAGGTGGGTTGTTTCCACAGCATAGAAAATTTCTTGTCTCTTAAATGTTGCACAGATGAGTGTGCCCTTCTGCAGGGCGTGGGGCAGGGGCAGTTTCCATCAGTGGGTTTGTTTCCTCCCCCACAAGTTGTAAAGAACAATATCCACCGTGTTGCGTGTGTCAATGTTTTGATATTTGTAGTTGAATGTGTTGCAGAATTAATTTGATTTAGCTTTCATTAACATGATGCCCTTCATTTGAGGACTGAGCAGTTTAGCGCAGCCATCTACCTGTGGGTAGTGTGTGCTCCTGAGGTGTATGGCTTGAGAGCAAGATCAACATTTGGTTTGTTACGCTGGGATTTCTTGAGGTTGGAGGGCTGGGAAGGGCAGATGTTACTACACTGTTTGGACATCTTGGTGTTTGGTGTAATGGCATTAAGTCAGATCCATCATATTCTATCCCAAGCATTAGCAGACCCTCACTCCCCTTGAGATTCTGAAGCTGTGGAATAGGTACTTAATCCACAAGATGGTTGTATTTCAGTCTGCTTAGAAGAACTTCTGAGAGTGCATTCTTTCTAATCCCCACCCATATCTGACCTGTTCTAGCTCGTTTTTAAGAGCTGCACCCAGCTAGTCCTTAGCTCCCTGCAGAAGATTTCTGCCCATCTTTTCCTCTTTTGCTTCCTGAGCTCATTTGAACAGGGAGTCCACATATCAGTGAATGGGATTTCTGTATACATTTGCCCTGTTTGCAAAATTGGAATTGATTTAGAGCATCTCTTTTTTACAAAACCCAAAAGACACCATCATGGTTAGATGTGCCTTTTTTCCTTCTCTTTGAAGTTTAAAACATGCTTAGCAAATATGACGTTTGCAGTCTCTGTTCCCCACTTGATGTGCAAAAATGCAAAGGTCCTTCCAAAAGCATGGGTTAAACCAAGCTTATGCCTCAAGCTGTAGTGTAGGCATCTGGGCAGGTTTTGTTATCAATTTGAGTCTAATTAAGCCTGGAAAGTACTTGCAGTGTAGGTTTGACGAGTGTTGTTTTTTTTCTAAATTGAAATAATTCGATCTGTGAATCAAACAGCCTCTTGTGCCCCACCCCCTGCTGCTGATGACAGCCTCTTCCCACACTTCTTCCTTAGTAGCATTGTTTCTATTGTTTCCAACTCCAGTAGGTTTCAGTTACTGATCAGTGTAATTGCAATAACACACCAATAATAAAGAGGAATTTAAGCTTCCTTTTTTTGTAGTTGAAGGCTCTTCTCCTACGAAAGCTTGAAATCTCAATAGCAGTCACAGAAGCAACATCCCGTGCCTGTCAAATGCTTGCAAAAGTGGACGGTCGCACTTTAGGAAGATAAAGGGCTGGATTTTGGGAACTTGGAAGCAGCCCAATCCTATCAGGCAGCAATGGTACAGCTAATATTAGAATGGGAGACTCTAGGGACAGCTTAACATTTTAGTGGATGCCAAGGAAGCCTTCAACTGGAATGCATTGAAAGTTGTTTGTTGTATAACACGAGTTGCTGGAGTCAGAGTAATTCGAGTTGTCTTTGGTCTGGTGGAAAACTACAGCTGTGAGCAATGAGTTAATTTTTTCCGTGTGTGTGTATGTGTGTGTGGCTTAGGTTTCCCTGTCGGGTTTGCTCTTAGTTTCGTAGGCTCTGAATCCATAGAGGAGCGGCTGTGAGGCAGTCATTTGTCTCCATGTGCCCTCGCAGGAGCAGCCCTGCTATGGGGATGGGTTTAATGGAACACCTTGGAAGTGCGGAGCGCTGCAGGGCTGAGCTGCAGCCTTGTATATAAGAAAGCCACCGGCTGCTCTTCCTGCCTGGACGTTTTCCTACAGAAGACACAGAGTGGGTTAGTTAATGTTAATTAAAAAAAAAAAATACCGAAAAGCAAGCTACTCCCCCGTAGTCTGGGAGGGCTCGTGGGGTGCTCCCCCGCCCGGAGTTTGGGCTGTCCCGGCCGGGCCCGGAGGGGGCACCCGGGCACCCACCGCGGCCCTATGAAACGCTCTCTTGTATTGGTCGGCTGCCCGCGGGTGCTGCTGTAACGGCAAGCGCCATTGGCCGGCGCCGCCTCCCATGCGCAGCGCGGCGCGGGCAGTGCCCCCATGCCCGCAATGGCCGCCGGCGCCGCCCCGCGCCCGCCCGCCCGAGCGGGGCCGCAGGCTCCTGGCTGATTCTATTTCTCTTTTTCCTGCAGGTTGCTGAAAAGTGCCTTTCCTGAAGCCACCGCTGCTTGGATTTCTGTCTAGGGCTGCCTCTCTCTGCCCCTCGCCCCCCTCTCTGTTTAATTCGGCGTTGCTTGCGGTCCGTGCCCTGACGGCGGCTCCTCCAGCCTTGCCCTTTTTTTTTTTTTTTTTTTTTTTTTTTTTTTTTTTTTGCTTCCCATTCACACGCAGTTTGCTCAGCCATTTTATTTTTTTTCCTTTCCCCGACTATGTAGCAAATATTTAAAAGAAAAGAAAGAGGGAAAAAAAATCAGACATACTTTTGCCTGTTTTGATGCTCGTGAACCGTAATTTTTAGAAGCAAGAAATAGAAGGAAAAAAAACAACCCGAAGTTTTCTCCCCAAGGACCGAGACCATTCCACAAACTGAAGTGCTGCCAGCAGCATATGCTTTTTGCAAGAATAATTGAAACCATTAACTGGAGAGCACAGAATTCTTTTGAAAGTCTGCCAGTTATTTGCAAGTAACTTTGGCAGTGGCACAAAATATAACACTTGTATTTTAACTTCTACAATTGCACTTTTAGGAGCTGGCCTCTAATTTGATTTTCAGTTGTTCTGATAAGATTTCTATTTTATGATTGGCTTTATGTTTAATTCTTGTTTAAAGAAACACGATTTGACTTAAATGAAAACCTAAGTGCTGATGAATAGGAGTTCTACCAAAGCAACAAGTTAGTTATTTCTTCACGTTTAACTTGAATTCACTTTTTTACCCTTTTTTTAAAAAAAAAAAGAAAAAAGAAGATCAGCAGTAAATACTACCCTGAGGAAGGGAGCGATTGCTTGCATTTTAATTTTTGTTTTTTAATATGGCTGTAAACGTTTCCCTGGTTCGTGATACAAAATGGCTGACATTAGAAGTGTGTCGAGAGTTTCAGAGAGGGACTTGTTCTCGGTCTGATGCAGAGTGCAAGTTCGCCCATCCATCACGGAGTTGCCATGTGGAAAATGGTCGAGTTATTGCCTGCTTTGACTCCCTAAAGGTGAGGACTGTGACGCGTGCATTACCTAAGCTTCCTTGCTTTTCTTTCCCTTCCGAGTGGCTCGGTGTGCAGGGGTGTGGGATGTGCAGAACAGCTGTTTATTGCTCTGTGTCTGCAGGGAGGATGCTGCTTCTGAAATCTAGGCTGAGTCTGACATCGGATATGATTGCCTGGAGTGCCGGGCGTTGTCAGGAGAGAGGATTTTGTCCAGGGCATTTTTCAGTGGTAGCTCAGGTCTGATATAGCTGTCCCTGACGCAGAGAACACAGGCTATGGGCAGCAAATGAAATAAGAAAAGTAGAGAGAACTGAAATCCAGTTTTGAGTGTCCAGATCACATCAGCTGTGCATTTGGTGCAGGGATCTGAAATGTGTTTTTAATGATCAGAAATGAAAGCAGCATTTTAAGATAATGAATCAACTTTACATGTATTTCCTGGAGACAGAGTTGCAAATGCACTTTAAGGTTGTTCTGTAGATGGGGGCCGGCCAAAATATTTGGAGAACAACATTTCCAGAAATGGCCATTGGGAAAATGCTTTCGGCTAGGGACACACAAACTCGAATGCTCTGCCAGGCCTGTTGGAACTATGGCTGAGCCTTGAGGTTGGTAGTAATCCTTGCAGAGTCGATTTTGGAGGCAGTAAATGGCTCTTGTTTGCTTGTCCCTGCTGGAGTTCCAGGGGTGACTTTCAAAAATACCAAAGACCAGGACTGTGGGTCAGGGTGAGGAGTGGGGGGAGCTCACAGGAGGGAGATGTGGGTGTCTCTTTCTGGCCCCACTTCACCATGGTTATGGGGAAGTGAAGACCCACTTCTTTTTTTTTTTTTTTTTTTTCTTTTCTCTGAATGTATGACTCCTCAAAAGTATTTTTACTCTGAGACCATATGGATAACTGATAGCAAATAAGAATTCTTGACATTGTGTTTAATGTTTTGACCAAAGTAATCTGTTAAAATTTCTAGAAAGAGTCTGGAAAATTTTATAATCTTAAAAGTTTTCTCTTGAACTTCAACTGTTGCTTGAAAAGATTTGTGTTTATTTTATGAGTGTAATGAGTAACAGAACTGATAGAATTATATATGCAGAGGTTCAGACCAGGGCTGGATCTGGACTAACACTGGTTTACCCATTTTGTTCCTGTTAGTGGCCTCTTCCTATTTTAATTTCTGTTCTCTTTTTCCAAGAAGCTCAAGTTTTCTGTTTGCATTCTGTTTTCTCTTTTTAATCTGATTATATGAAACGACTCATAGTTATACAGTGACTTTCGAATGTTCATTTACATTGCTGGTTGGCTGACAGTAAGAGAGAAACATTTTTATAGTTGAAGAGGGAAAAAATCTTGTTCTTTATGCCCTTGAAACTTTTGAATTGTAGCCAGTGACAGTGCAGATACTTTTAATGAAGAGATTAACGTGTTCATATTTTATAGTGTTTATTTGTGAGTGGGAAGGAAGGCTGTCACACTGTGAAGAGTTGTTTTGTGCCCCTTGCTGGTGTTTGCAGCATCTTGGGGAGGTGTCCCTGTGCAGCCATCCAGCTTGGCTGGGCTCTGAGCTGTGCTGTCACCTGGTGTGTGACGTTTCCCCACGTGTGTTGTTGGCAGTGCAATTCCTGCAGCATGCCCAGGCTCTCTGTGCCAGCCCCTCTCTGCACAGCCAGGGCTGGGATGATGTGCAGGACCACGGGCAGCTGGGGTTCAAATCCCAACCACTGGTATGAGCACTAGGAATGGGATGGGGAACAGCACGTTAAGAAAAAAACAAACAAACAAAAAAAAAACAACCAAACCAGGGGAAGGAGTAGGGTGTGATCTTCTACAGCTCAGTGTTTCCTGTGTACCCAGCCATTAAATAATGTTCTGGTTGCAGTTTCCCCTTGACACAGTAGCAGATGCCCAGTGTGTCCTGGGCATATTTTCCAGACAACAGGTTTTTTGAACTTAAGAAAGTGTCATGGAGGGCTGACTACTCTGTCTTTGGGAAGTACTTGAGGAGAGCTCCGACTGTGCAGAGCACTTGGCCAAAGGTGATGGGGTTGTTTCTGCACCCTTCTTTGCAGACAAGAAAGTGGGTCTTGGAGCGCTTCCTTCAGATCCATGGATTCAGCAGCTCCCAGTGGACAGAGCCCTCTCTCCCTGTGCCATGGAGGGCTGCAGTCCCCAGTGCTGCAGCCTGAGTTGTGTGTGTGTCTAAGGCCGTGCATTTCCCAGTGGAGATAACCCCCCCTGGGGACTAAACCCTCAAACAATGCTCATTCTGTTCCTGGGCCAGAGCTGGACTTGCAGAGCCCTGCTTGCAGACACCTTGAGGGGCTCATGGCAGTAAGGTTGGCCACCCTTACTGGTCACCAGAGAGATGTGACATTCTCAGACCCTTTAAGAGGCTTTTCGTGCCCATCCTTTGGACGTCTTTGTACCCAACAGCTGTGGAACACTGGCCCTCTCTCCTGCGGAGGGCTCAATAGCTGCTTAGTGCTCTCTTGTCTTTTCATGCCCTGCATTAGCAGAACATCTGTGTTGCTTTATTGGAGGCAGGATATAGGATGCTTGTGGCTAATAAGTTTTCCCATTGTCTTGAAGCCGCCCAGGGCTTTGTTCAGACATTGCTTATCTGCATCCATTGTGTGCTGCTGTTGCTTTTTTATTTTTTTTTTCCCTCACAGACCTCTTAAGCTTGAACAATGCCTTCATTCAGGAACTTCTGATAACTGAGCAAACAATGGTCTCACCTCACTGGTCAGGTCATGTGCAGCATCCATACACTTACTGAATCACCCTTTTCCCCCTTCTTCCTTAATCTCCTATAGCAGTTCCACACCTGTCACAGTGGAAAAAGCAGTAACGCTTCCAGAAGCAGTCAGACTGCCTCAGTGTGGGTTTCACGTGCTACCTGTAATCTTGTGAAGAATACACAGGACTCGTGTAAGGTAATGGAGGCCCTCACTGATGCTCAGGTGGGGGTCAATAGAAGATGCTCTGCAGGAACGTTGCGTGTTGTGCAATGCTTTGGTCATGAAATATCTGGGCTTGATTAGATTGAAAGTGCAAGGCTGGATCTTGCTGTCCTGAGCGGTGTTTCTTTGAAGGGGGAGTTTGCACATTTGTAGGCAGCAGAAGGAACCTTTCTCAAGCAGATTGATACAAAACTTAAAAATAGTTCCTTGCAAGAAGCTGCGATTTGAATCAGATGCCAAGAGAGCTCTCACTCTACTCGTGCATCCCTCCTTGTTATTCTGGAAGCAGTGTTCTCTGAATTAATTTGTGTGAATGGCAGGAGAGTCTGCACTGCTTGATTGCAGGGCAGTCCAGAGGCTCAAGAGCTGGCTATGCTGGGCCACCCCACTTCCAGAAGTGACCACAAGGGCTGCTGTCCAGTGGCCAGTGCTCTCTGGTACCTCCTAGGCAGGTCCTGTGTCACTTCAGAGATGTTCTGAGCAAAGGAGAGGAATGTCACATCATCCCTGTAAACTCAGGTGGGCTCTGTGTTCGTTCATTGCTTCTTTCCTAGGATCATTGTGCACTGTCCCACGCTTGCTTTTTGTGAGGACAGGGACGTGGCCAGCAAGTCAATGGTTGTGTTTTCAGTTTCTGATGTTGTCAGGAAGCAATAAAAAACGTCATATTTGGTCACTAATAGAGCAGAGAGCTGAGAGATGGGGCATTAGGAGATGGTGACGTATTATATAAAAATGTGTAGTTAATGCACATCAGGTGTTCACAGAAGCTTTGATTTATACTGCTCACAGTTTGGGTATCTTTACTGAGGGCTTGTGGTTTAAAAAAATTTACAGATGTAGCTTTGTGAGATGTGGGCTGGGGTTTTTTGCTATTTAGGGTTTTTTAAATTTTCTTTATGAACGTTAATGTGAATTGAAGCTTCAGAGAGCATTTTGAGATGGAAATAATGGGGCGAAAAATTTCAGTAATTTGGATTTTGACTTTGGGAGGTCTAATGTGGAAAACGTTAAACTATTGCATGTTTCAAAGCAGTACTCTATAAAAAGATGGGAAGTTTTCTGTGAACAGGTATAAAAAGAAGTTAAAAGTAGTTTTGTGTAAATTGTCTGTTTTCTAAAAGAAATGTTATTCTCTGGTTATAATATTCAAAATCCCACAGCAGTCTAAAAAGTTTGCTTTGCTTGGGCAATGGATGTACTTATGATCTTGAAACTGATGCACCTGAACTGTTCTTCACATTTTTCATGCTAATTTGTGCCTGTTTATGCTGACTTGACTAGAATAATTTCTGACTTACTGGTTGGCAATCAAATCTATTTTTTAAAATTTAAACTAACTCCAAATTAGGAAACAACTAAAAACACCCACTAAACTTAGCATATGGTTACAGTTTTAGAGAGGGAGAAGAAAGCAAACAAAGCCATAGTGATATTTTTGGAGACATTTCCACTCTGTGTCTCAGCTCAGTGTAATGGAGATGTAAATATTCCACAAGAACAATGTTGAGTGAAGTCACCTGTGTGACAAACATCTTCTTTTCCTTGATCATTAAGCCACTTACCTGTGCTGCAAAGGTAGATTTGCAGCAGCTTTCTGTCCACTCTGGATGCTTGTCTGTCTTATGGCATGTCATAAGTGCTTTTTATAACTACCAAATCCAACAACTTAAAGTGAGGAAAAATGTATTTAGACTAAATTTTATTTATAAAAACTGTTGATACTGTATTTCTCTGTCTTTTGCTGTAATTTCTGTATTTTTCTTTGTATTTGTTTCTGGAGTAAATTGGTATTTCAAGGCAAAAAAGAGACCTTGTGGGGGAAAAATAATTTAGGCCTGATCTCTTCTTGTCTATGGGTTACAACAAGCTCCATGTTTTCACAGCTAATTTCATTGGCACACATGCTGTCTTATACTCTCTGTAGTGTCTTCAGAAGTTTTTGGCACATCTGTGGAATGGAGAGCACTGATGGAGAAGCTCACCTGGCCCTGCCTGTGGCTGAGCATCTCCCAGGCCTGCCCCAGTGTCTGGGCTGCAGATGCTCTCTGTGGGGTTAAGTCTGGTTGCTTGAAGATGTGTGACCTCCCTAGGCATTTTCAGCTTTCCAAGGAAAGGATACATTTTGTTTCTTCAGTTTGCCAAGCTGATCTTTCTGTGGGACAGAGGTCTGTGCGCAGCATGTTTGATTTGTTTAGTGTTATCCAATGGTTTGTCTGATGGCCCAATAGTCTCATTTCATTTATCTGTGACCTTTTAACAGCTGAACCGTGGCAGATGATCACTGGTGGGTTTTGCAGTCATGGTTTAGAAGGTTGCTGCTCTGAGCTGTCCCCTTGTTTCTCTGTTGCAGGTTGCTGCTGCTGTGGCAGGGTTAGCAGGAGGACAGAGTGCCTTAGGCACTGAATACAAAGTCCAGCAGCTGGAATTCCCTTGGTCCTGGCTCTCTGCAGAGCTGCTGGGTGATGAACTTGTGTAACTGGAAACAGGCTGGTGTTACCTGCTAACTTTGCTGCAAGGACATCAGTAGACTGGGAGATGCAGGAAGGTCTTTTTCTTTGCCAGCCGTTTGCAAAGATGTGAGGCAGAGTCCTTGACAAGAATTCTTGTCTGTTCTCTAAAACAAGGAGGTGATCTTTGAGGTGTCTTATGGAGAGCAAAGAGGTTGACCTTGTCCTTATCTCAACTGGGCCTTTCTGTAGCTGAACAGCTTCAGCAGGGAACAATGCCTTTACATTTACAAGGACATATGCTTTGTGAAATGTGGTGTTGTGCATGGTAACAGGGCAAGAAAGGTGAGATATCTGTAGGTCTCCTGCATAGTCTAGTTCTGGTGCTACCCTGAAGGGATGCTCTCTTCTTAGCTCATCACTTGTTCTCCTGTGGAGGGTGGATATTTGGTGACTGGGTATTTGCTGTGTAGTAGATAGAGAGCACCATCTGTGCTCCAGACCTCCTGACCCCACACTTCTCCTGAGGGCTTGCCCACACAGGAGCAGATGCCTTTGCTCTCGTGTGTGGTGTCTCTGGGACAATTCAAGAGGCTGGCAGAGGTGTAAGCACAGGCTGGCATGTTGGGAGGCACTTGCAGTGCAAGGGCAAGGACACCATCCTTGTCTGTCTTCTTGCAGCTGATTTATTGATTACAGCTTTTCCTTGGGCCTCAGACTTATGTGCTTTTCCCCTTGTGCATGTTGGAAAGCAGAGCTGTGCCCACAAACTGGTCCTGAAACCACACTTTGGAGGCTAGCCTCCTCAGGGAGATGGGCCAAGCAAATTCAGCAGTGGGGTTTTGCTGCGAGCCTCACCTCTCCTCACCAGCCAGCCCTGGCAATGCAAGACTGCAGCTCATGTTGCCTCATTCTTCTCCCTGTGGCGTGAGCAAACCACCATCCTCAAAAGGTGAAGTCAGTAGCTTTTACATTATTAATATTAGCCAAGAGTAACCTTGGGTTTCTAGTTGGAAAGATGATGGTAAAGTGCTGACTGCTACTCACACTTGCCTAAAAAAGCAGGAGAGAAATTCTTTTGGGATGTTGTCTGTAAATCATTCTGAGCTTCTGTGTGTGCTTAAGCAGATACATTTTGAAACCTTTTATGGGCATATTGCAGTGTTCCAGTGGCCCTGGCATGCTATCTCCTGCTCCTGAGGCTTGCTTTCCCTTTTGAAGGGCAAAGCCCTCTCCAGCTAGGTTCTGGTTCTGCAAAATACTTACACCTGATTTTAAGTGCTGTTGAGTTCTTACAGGCAGCAGAGCTCCTTGTGCTGGAGTGAGCTGTTGCATCAAGTTTAGAGTGTGGGAAGTGGTCTTCTTGGCCACTCTCTAAAGGGAGAGAGCTGCCCACAGTCATTTGCTCTGCCACCTTTGGCTTTTGGGAGTTTCTTTGCATGCGCATCTTGAGTTTGCAGTCTTGACAAGCCTGCTGAGATCTGCAAGCACAAACTCCATGCCTGTGACACAGCACAACTGCAGGGGGATGCTCTGTGAGCCCCAGGGTCTTCCTCTGCACGGGGGGGGGGGGGGGAAATGTTGGGCCCAGATAGCAAGTGGCTGTGCTTGCATTTACACCCTGCCTGCTGTGAGTGAGAAGCTGGCCAAAGGAGCACAAAAGGGTGTGTGTGTTTGTGTGTGTATACAGTGAGCTCTGGCACCTCAAATGTTGCAAAATGTGGTACTGCCAAATTTTTCTAGGGAAGAAGTTCAAGCATTATGTTTGCCAGCCCTGATGTGTAACAGTAGCTAACACTGGGATTGAAATACAAGCACCAAACCTACAAGTCTCTATGCCTGGGCGGAGTCTGGGGCAAAGAGGATGCCTGGCTGGGATGTCCTGTCTTGCTGCAGTGTCAGTGACGCTACCTAGGGACTGCTCCTGATTGCATTAGGTCAGCAAAATGAGTTGGGGGTAAAAGGTGGTGAAAGATGCTTGAATGAGCATGTGGAGTTGGTGGATTTCTTCAGTGGCATAGCATCAGTTTGATGTAATCCCTTAGCTGACAATAACTTACTGCTACTTGGTTCACTCTTCTGAAGGAGGGTGCAGTAACATGCTTTTATGTAATTGAGCTGTTTGGAAGTTTTAAAACAAATATAAACAAGATGTGCCAGGCTTTTTGGAGAGCCATCGCCTGACATCTCCCACAGAGCATTTCAATAAGTGGTTAGATTTCCAAGTGAGGAGCTGAGCACTTTGAAATTCTGCCCCTGTAAATATTGTTTTGCTGGTATTAAAATAAATGCTTTGAAGACTGTGGGTGAATGTTGCCCCATACAGGCACAGTTTTACTTCTGGCTTATTAATACTGTTTTATTGCTGTTCATAAAACAGCAGGGACCTGGGCACTCACCCTCTTCCTCACCCCATATAGTCCTCGTGCCATGTCTGATGACAGTCTTTTGATTAGAGGAAAGTCCACAGATTTGGAAATCTACCTTTCACAGCCTTGTGATGATGCAAACTGCTTCAAAGTGTTATAATGTCAATCTCTGTGCCTAATTGCACTCTTTGACCTCACAGAAGCAGTAAAAAAAAAAAAAGTC
Source organism: Cettia cetti (assembly GCA_013401135.1). Taxonomy (NCBI): domain Eukaryota; kingdom Metazoa; phylum Chordata; class Aves; order Passeriformes; family Sylviidae; genus Cettia; species Cettia cetti. Next base: position 127,233 of record VZUI01031467.1, on the reverse strand, counting down.
TTTGAAGGCTGAGCTGCTGTAGTAGGTAGACTCTGGGTGTTTTAGATGGGTGTCCTAGCTGAGTAAGCATTTCAAACCCTGTCTCCTTCCAAAGGAAAAACTGTCAAACTTGCTCAGTTCTGTAAGCTTATCTGCCTGTTAGGAAAGCCCCCTGTTCCGTAATGGCAGTGAAAATATTTAGCTTAACCATAGCTAATGTATTAGGATAGTAAAATCTTTCTGTTGTCCACACAGTGGAAAGTACATGGCACAAAGGTAGGGCTGATCTCTCAGGAGCCCTGGATTTTGCGTCTGGCTCTCGGAACATCTGGTTAGTGTTTGGCCTTGGTTTAGGATTTCAGTGACATGGTTATTTGATGTCCCCACTGTCAGAGGAGCTGGATGCCAGAATGAGGGATTATTAACCACTAACTCTTGAGTTTTTACCTCCTCTGTCTGAAGCCAGCACCTGAGAATGCCTCCATGCTGTTCTCTGCATGCTTCAGCTTCAAGCTGAAAAGCTGAGACCTGAAAGCTGGAGGTGCCTTTCCGTAACATTTAGCTTAAACCTGTGAGGAAGAAGCATATTCCTGAGAGGGTACAAATGGCTCGCTGGGACATGAGCATACTCAAATCAAGCAATTCCCCAAGTTTGTAGTGAAATGTTACAGCAGATGGCCTGCTTACAATGTGGGATATTATTAGAACCATGATCAGTGCTAATAAGGTCATTGGCAGTGGGGGAGGAGGTCAGTGTCTGACCTTGTTTGGAAGGCCTGTGTTCTGGGAAGAAGTTTTCCTCTTGCAGCAGTGGAATGTGAGTGTTTAAAACAAGCTACTTTGTGCATTAATCTGGCTGCACAGTGGAGAGAAACACCCACCACCCAGTCCAGCATAACTGCTGCAGGTGTGCTGCTGGCCCCCACCCCTTGCTGAGATAGCTGCACAGAGCACCATTAACAAATGAGGCAAATTCCGCATAATTCTGGGAAAGGGAACCAGGAGCAGTTTAGCTAGTACTCCAGCATAGGTATGATATCACAGTGCATTGCTCAGGTGACTGGTGAGTGCTCTCCAGGTTTTATCTTGCCTCTGACCATACTCTGCATTAACACAGCACTAAACACTGGTGTCAGAAAAAGACCCAAAACAAGCACTACAGATAGGAGTGTTGGAACCCAGTTGAGTTGCGTGACTGATGTCCACATCTCTGCCCGGCAGAGCCCACACGACGTTCTGATGGGGATTTCAACCAGTAGCCTGAAGCATGATCCTTTAACTCAGTCTCATTACTTCTTCTTTGCCTTATGAACTCTGGGGGCTGTGATCAGCTCTGGGTGCATAGCAAGAGGAGACAACTCTTAAACAGAGGGGCATTTGGGAAGGTGTGAAGTAGTATCTGGGGGTTCAAAGGTGGCCAGGGCAGCACCAACACAATGGAGCTGCAGCCTGCGTGCCTGAGACCGCCACGGCCATCATGACGGTGCTTCCCTAAGTCCCTGTTATCCACAGAGGCATGGCTGGTGCTAGGAACAGTCACACGGAGATTAGTTCTTTAAAGAGCCCTGCTTTAACTGAGCAGAGTTTGAATACAAAACGTCAGTGTGTAATCCCAGTGGTATTGGCAGATACCACTGAGCTACATTTCTTCCTCTTGCTGTCCATTCCTAAAGGATCAGAGCATGGGTAAGGCTTGCGGCCATTATGTGTTCTTGATCCCACATGGTTGGTTTGTGCAGTGTTGTGCTGCGTGCCATGCTTGGGCTCTGCTCCCAGAGTCCCTTCCACGTGATGCTGCAGATAGCAAACCCAGGATGAGTTTGCCAGGAGAAAGCTAGAGCATCGTGGGGTTGGGCATTTCATCCCGTGCAGTAGCACTTTGGTGTTGAGGGGAGGGTTGTGGGGAGTGGAAAGCCAGACATACAGATGAGCCTTTAAGGTGGGCTTGGAAGGTCATCCAGGCATGGCAGAGATGATGTGTTTTAGGTCAGCTGTAGGAAGGAAATCTCTTTCCTTCCTGTGAGGAAAGATATCTTGTTTCATAAACCAGCAGACTTTCAAGACAGAGGGTTGTCTTCGGAGGGAATGTTGCTCCTTCCTAAACATTGTAGGGGGAGGTGTTAAAAGATGCTCCTGCTTACGCAGAAAGTTTCCCAAAATCTTGCCCTGATGGTACAAGACTTGCAACACTAATGCTGTGTTTCTTCTTTCTGCTCTGTTTCCTCCTCCCCTCTGGGCTTATTTGTCTCCAAGCTCTAGTGCAGCTCCCCTGTCCTCTTTGTCCCTGTTGTAGTGTCTCCAGGAACTGTACAAGGCAGCTTGAGAAGTCTCTTGCTGTCCTCTCCTGTTGCTTCAGTAGTCATTTTTATTTCTCAGTGCATCTGGTGCCCTAGCAGATGAAGATGTAATCAGGGTTACCTCCTTGCAGACTTTGACTCCCTGCTGTGTTGATATCCTGTTGCCTGTAAAACCTTGGTGTTGTGCTGCAGGTGGGCACTGGAGCAAGGCAGGCAGGCTGAGTGATTCTGGGGCTCGAAGCTGGAAAGCCATCAGGGTTGATCAAAGCAAGACAGGGATGTCTGAAACCTCTGAGCTGCGAGGGCTGACCTTGAGGAAAGGCAGTAGGGGTGACTCTGGGGAGGAGTGGTGCAGCTCCCTGAGCTACTTCCCATAGAACTGGGGCGCTTGAGGATGTGGCAGGGACCCTGACCACCCATAGCTGCCAGCTCTGTCAGCATCTGCTGGCAGGCATGTCAAGGCAAGATGTGGATTGCCTGGCACAGCCCACCTCACTCCTGCCACCAGAGCCCACTCAAAGTGCTCTGCGTTATCCTAGGGAGAGTTGGGGGCTGGGAGATAAATTAGTAAGATCACTTTTAATTAGTGTTGCAGAGGTGGGACATCATGCAAAGGTGGGACATGAGGCAGGCTGCCAGGAGGAAGGAGCTTGGGAGGCATCAAGGGCATCAAGGCTGCAGCGGCCCAGCACAGAGCAGCTGGAATGCAGTCTGGGTGTTGCTGAGGCTTCCCCTGGCTGCCTGGGGTTTTTCCACCAAGTCTGAGGTATTTAGACTGAAAACTCTTCAGGCTGGGACTGTCTCATTTTCTGTTTGGGTAGTAATTGGAACAGGACCCTGAGCTGTAGCATTGATGAGTGTTTGTATTGCCACAGCCAGAAATCCCCTGCTGTGGCCTTGTGTGATAAAGCACAGGTTGAATTAAGAGGATTTTCATTGTTGTTTTGTATTTCTCTGCATGGGTTTTTGAAGAGTCCACAGTAATATAAAATCTTTAGAAGTCTTTACTTGGAATAGAGCTCACATTAGGTAGGACAAAAACACTACTCACAACTGGGATTTTTTTTCCCCCCTGTTTTGATTGTGCTAATTCTTGGAGAAAGATTTTAAGCATCCTTTCAGTGCTTAGCCCAATCAGGGGAAAAGTCTTAGCACTTTTCTTACTTTGTCCGTCTTGGCCTGCATCGGTGGCACTTGGGGAAAAGGTTTGTGCAGGGATTTCTGCCAGGGCCCTATCAGAATTCCATCTGTCTTGGTTTAAACCAGTTGGAGCATTTTTCCAGCAGTACTGGAGAGTTTGCTTACATAGGCACTGGTCCTGCTGCATTCCATACTTGCTAATGACCCTGGAGCTTCTTTGCAGCTACTCCTCTCACGTGGCAGAGACACTGCAGATGTCCTCAAGAAAGGTCACTCTTCCTTGCAGAAAAAAATCCCTCCAGTTCCTCCTACCCCCATCTATATGGGCCCATCCCACCTGAAAACAAATGAACATTTGCATTGCAGCTGACTCATCCCGAGTGTGCCCGGTGAGGGCAGTGAAAGGTCTTTTTCTTGCTGCCCTTTTAGGAAGGGATTGTGCTGCATCTGAAGATATCTTGTCAGCAGCAAAAGCAAAGTACATGAGATCCAGTGTCTGCTGCCTAAGGAAGTCAAGTTGTTTAGGATTGTTTTCTAATAGAAAAATAGCCTTCAAAAGCTAACCCTTGCATTCCTCCCCATCTACAAAAGGTTGAGCATCTCAGGCAATCTGTACTGCACTTGGTGAACAGGACAAGGATAAGCAGCTTAGGGTCGGAGTTTGGAAAGCAGAGGAGCTATACAGGAAGGACAGAAAAAAACCCATGGTAATTTGATCAGTTTGCTTTTGGACTCAAGTCTGAATAAGCAAGCACATCCACATGGATATGTTTTAGTTGCTTCTGCCTCCCCCAGCTTTTCTCTTGTGCTCTCAAACCTAAATAAAGGAATCCGGCAGTTACGAAAAACATGAACTCCAAAGCGCCAAACAAATGAAAGGAAAGGCCTGATCAGTTCCATTATTGTTGGTCAGCTGGGACAGATGGATGGACAGACACACATGTGTCTGCACTTGCAGGACACATTCCTTTCTTAGCTGTTCTGGCACTTACACCAGTGCTGCTCAGAGGAGAATTTAGGTCAAACCAAAAGTTGAATCCCACAGGAGTAAATGGATACATCCACCTAACAAGGCATACAACCTTTTCAGTGTCCTGTCCTACAGCTCTTGTTATGCAGAAGGGAGCAGATCTCAGTGGCTACATGGAATTAACCTCTCAGCAGCTGGATTCATAGTTGCTGCAAAATGCATTATCAGTTAATACCCATTACTAGCATCATGCGAAGGAAGCAGACCACTCTTGCTAGATTTTGGTGTATTTGGGCTGCATGTCGGTGTAGAGACCTACAGACCCCAAGTTTTGGCTATGTAAGTCAGCATGGAGTGCAGGGTGAGCAGAAAGCCTTTTTGAGCTGTCTGGTTTTTGCAACATGTGTTGGCTTAGTGTTCCTGGGAAGGCTTTGCTGCTTTGTAACTGAGTGTGCTCAGTTAGGGAGGAGAGCATGGACCTCCTTTGGCTGAGTGAGGTTGGGAGTGTGAATCTGCACAGACCCTCAAGAAACTGCCTAACAGACTGTGGGAACAGGGATCTGTGAGCAGTGTTGTAATTATAACAGGTAGAAGTTTTGCTCTGTAATAAATCCATTCTATATTAACAGGTTTTCAGATGATGGCACAGAATTGGACATCGTGTTCATTAAAGCTGGCTGCCTGTGTGGCACTTGTGACTAGTGCTTGGGACTTGCACCTAAAGATGTCTCACTAATTGCATTTTTATCCCAGAATTGTCACTGCCAAACTGTTTTTTTGCCCATAGAGATGTCAGTGTATTATCCTTGGCACTGTGAGCCCATCACGTTTGCCTCTGTGGAAAAAGGTCTGTCTTGTTGCCACCACAGCTTGCTATGCTTCTCCATGGGCTCAGCTCCTAACAAACATTTGCATTGCCTTAACCTCCCTTTTGCTTGAGATGGTAGCAAATATTGGTCACATATCTGCTTTCTAGTGCCAGGTACTTTGTAAAGAGCACTTCTGAAGGTGTTTTTAAGAGAAAAATCCCCTCTCTGACTTAAATGTGCATATATTACTGGCTGTAATAAACAACTCACTAAATAGATCAGTCTGCAAAAGCTGACTGAGGTGGAATATTTGCCTAGGGCAAGGGAGGCTTTCTTCGTATTTTTGCTTGGTTTTTCCCTTTTTTCTCTTTCTTCCTTTCTCTTCAAGCTTTGCTGCCTCCTAGATGGAGGTCTGTGATTCAATGTCACTTGGCCTGAATGTCCTCTTTGGAAGCCAGGGCCCATGTGAGATGTGTGGTCTTTGCCTGCTGTGCCTAGCAGGCTGCAGGAGCTCTCTTGAAGGTACCTTTTGTATCTGCACCTTTAATTCTTTGACCATCAGCTAGTTCATTATGCTGTGGGCATAAAATATGAGGCCTGGCATGGACCAGAAAGCTTTGGGGTCTTAGCTGTGGATGTGTTGATGGCACACAGTCAGCCCTTTTCTGGTAGCTTTGTAGCGTCTCTGCCAAGCCAGAGCAGAGGGGAAATGTGCTGCTGTGCACAAATATGCCTGGCATGTGTAGCTGAAACAGGAGCACAAGGACAAAGCTTGGTCTTTGGTGAACTGAACTGTATGTAGCCTGAGAAAGCAGCTGGGGACATCGATGGTCCATCAGGATGAGGAGCAGGGCAAGCTGGCTTTGTTCTCTGCCACTGGGCAAATCCTAGCCAAGAGCAGAGAGGTGTCCTGTGCCTTGGAACATCAGACCACTGGCTCTGACAGATGTCAGGGAGTAAATCCTGTGGTGGCAACTGAGGCCATCACCCTCCTGTACTGCTGCATCTGCCCTGCAGTCACCTCCTGCGTTGGCTTAAGCTATTGCACAGAGGGACTGTCGTGTAATGTTCCAAAATATCTTGGTGTTTCCACCTGAAGTGTGGAAAGCCAGAGTGGCAGAGCCCAGCCACATCCCTCCCTGCTCAGGGAATGGTTGTATTCTGCCAAGTTCTTAGAAAAACCCAACCAAACCTAGCCACCTCCATATCTTTTATTTGCAATTTCATTTGCTTTCTGAAGCACAGTGAGAATGAGGTTTTCTGAGCATGACTTTGCCTTCTGCAGGACAGGAGAGAAAGTTTGGGTCAGGCACTTAGTTATCAGTCTCTGCTCTTCCCTATTTGCCTTTTCCCTTGTGTAAACTTGAGGCGTGAGGCTGCCAGAGGTGGTCACATGTCCACCATTTGTATTCATGAACGCAGTAGTTTAACATTTATTCTCCTGGGCTTTAATGTGCTTTGCTTGGTTCTGTCTACTTGTGGCTTGCCTGCTGCAGTTGTAATATTCAACAGACACTGTAGGTAGAGGAAGGTCAGAAGCATCAACTTTCCATATGACCTTGACAGATTCAGCTGGTGAAAGTTTTAGAATTGGATTATGGGATTTACAATGAAAAGATGGTTTAAGGGACAAGAGAAGCTGCACTTGCTGTTTTCAAATGCTGGCCTGGTGTAATAGCAATCAGGAGGGACACAATTGAGGGAGATAGAAGGTAGAAGACATATGTGATGTTTAATTTAGTTTGTTTTTCTTTGGGGTTTTGTGGTGGTTTTTATAATACAGTACTTGTGCAGTATTGTTCCAGAGAGCTGGCATGGGCTTTTTTTGTAATTTATTATAGAAGAAAAATCAATGATTTGCCAGTGTTTCTACCTTACAGGTAGAATTGATTTTTCCACACTGAAACCCACAGGAATATTAACATTGCTGGATGTCACCTACTCCACGTCCTACTCTGTACATGCAGTGGTCCCAGGGCTAAACATGCTCTTAAACCTGCTCTCTTTGCTGGGCACTAAATGTCTTCTTTTGTAATTGTTATTGATCATTTCCTTCAGCAGGTCTGTGGCCAGGCAGGTCTATAAAGTCTTATTTGTCTTGGACAGAACCTGTTTTTGATACTGTACTAAAGAAGCCTATTTTATTGTGCTTTTAACATTCCTGAACCTATGAGGGAAGTGGAATAATATATGGAGGACATTACAGATACTCAGTTCAGAACTCTAAATGATGATACTTCTACTCTGTTTAAACCTCATTTCAAATATGTGTTGGTAACAGACTGATATGGTTCAAACACGTAACATAATCAAAATGTATTGGTGGTTACAAAAGAAAAGACCCTGATGAAGTCTTTATTCCTGTCTTTTGTGGCATGAGATTGCTGTTATTGGAAGTTGTAATCTCTGAGATAAACATGTTTTTCTGCTCTGTGGCTCTACAACTCAAAAAATATACTTTGACAGTGCCATACTCTTTTAATATATATTTCTTGGGCTGTCCATTGCTTGGAGCAAGCTAAAATGTTCCACAAACCAAAAACATTAAAATCAATATATTTTTTTTCATTGGGCATAGCAGAGTGTGCCATTGGCCTCAAAGAAGAGAGCTTGGCAGGGGAACAGAGCTGGAAAGAGTTGTCAAGATGTAAAAATATAATGAAGGAGCTACAGGGCTTTTCCCCAACAAAATAACTGCTCTGAGTTTTTAAGAACCTTCAAGTATAACAAACAGCTTGGAATGAAAATCCTGCATGAAAGCAGGAGGACAGCCATGACCTCTTTGTGCTGTCCTGGGGAAACTCAGTGGAACATTGCTGTATTCAGCAATGTGCAAAAAACTTCACTCACAGCAGCTCTCAGCTTCCCTAATTGCCAGGTGAATAAGGATTTGGGAATTTAGACTAGTGCCTGTGGCTGCTTAGACTCTACTGGAATGCAGTGGTTGCATGTCCCCCCTGTTCCTAATTAAAATATATTTTAAAATGCCAGGGTGATAGTACTTGAGCTCATTTCTTTCTGGAGCTGGATTTGCCTGCCGAGGTCATTGGTTTGAAGTGATCGGCAATGGCTGTGAGTAGCTGTCACCAGTTAAGGTGCTACAAAAAAAGGAGGTGAGGACATAGAAATGCTGCTTTCTCCTTTGTTTTTGTCTCCTGCTCTGTTTTGAGCTTTGTAACAAAAAACAAGCTTGACAAGCATTTTGAGGCTGCAGATTTTAAGCGAGTCCTAGATAAGCATGTTTGAGATCCAGCAGAGCACATCTGATCTTGCAAACCTCCCTAAGTGCTTTGCACTTTTACACAGACTATTTGAAAGGACTAGCATGTGCAGTAAGGCTTGGTCACCCTATGCATCTGTTTGTTCCTGATCACTCTCCCACCCTGGTGTGAAGGAAGCACTGTGATGTGCTTAGTGTACATTTTTAATATACTGGTGAAATTGTTCAGCTGCTAAACTGTTTGTGCCGTGTGGTGGGAAGCATGTCCCCTGCTTGGGAAAAGTGCTGCTGTCCCTTATATGCCTTTTGGTGGTGACCTGTCCAAATCTGCAATAAGGAGATGACCAAAGCCCTGTCAGTTTGGCCACGTGCCACAGGGGTTGTTCATCGTGTGTTGGTGGCAAGGGACAGCTTTCCAGTCCTGTGATGGGAGAGAGCCTTCAAGCACAGCACATCCCCCTGAGCCAGTGGCACACAACACAGCCCCTACAGCTTGGTTTGTGTCTGTGGTGGAGGTTGGCTTTCACAGACAAAGAGATGGAAGTGTTACAGGTCTTCTGCAGTGTTTGTTCAGCAGTCTCCTCAGCTGGTTGCAGGCAGCTTTTTTTCTGGACTTGAATATCTTTTGCAAAAATTATGCTGGCTTTTTTTACCTTCTGTGTCCTTCTTTCCATATTCCTTGCAAAGGAAAAATATCCCAGCAGAACAGTCACTGTGGGAGGCAGAAGAGCAGCATCAGTGTCTTAGAGCCAGGAATTGTTTCCTTTCCATTTCTTGTGCGTTTTTCTAACTCCCTGGACATAGAGCTGTACCCTGCCTGGACTGAAGTGGTTGTGTTTCACTGACCTGTTCTTTTAGACTTGCAGAGGGATGTAACATTTTGGGTTTTTTAAGCTCAAACATTGATTGGCTTCCCAAGGCTCTGCCCTACAGCTGTAGGGAGAGGAAAGCTGGGTATACTGGGACTGTGCAAAATGCACCAGGGGCAGACTGGGACTGTGCAAAGTGTACCAGCCTCCCTTCAGCAGGGTGAACAGAGTGTCTGTTTGGTGAACTTCAAGGTTTTTCAAGCTGCCTTGCACTTGCATGTGCCACTGAGGTTTGCTTTGAACTCGCAGTCCAAAAGGACCCAAAACTCTTGTCGTAGCTGCCAAATGTCACCTGCTTTCATTTGGAATCATGCAAAACATCAAAGTTCACTCATTTTAGTCAAAATCAAGTCTAGGCTTGCTCAGAAAGGGCTTGACCTAACATTCATTGAAGCCATGAAATTCAGTTGCTGTTTTAGTGACAAGCTGGGACTGCCTTGAGAGTGTTGGAAGTGTTGGTAGCCCTGGGAGCTTGTGATAGCTATTCTGGTTTTTCCACTGAAGCTGCATGGAAGGGCAGGTCTGACTCTTGTCTTCTGTACCCTGACAAAAGACATGTCCCTGTTCACCTCAGCAGCCCTGGGTCAGAGCTGACATGCTGCTGCTGCTGCTCAGAGCATTGTTCAGAACAGCATAAAATCTGCAAACGATTCTCAAGTGACTCCAGGGGAGCTGAGTTGGGCCAAAATAACACCTGGGATGTTTTTAGCTGTTTTCTTCTCATCTGTCTGCCCAGGCTCAGGGAGGTGGTTCTTTATACTCAGAGGTGGGAATTTCAATGTTGGGCAAAATTCATCCTAGAGATATTGTAAAGCTGTGGTTTGTGCTTTTTATGGGCTGTTTGAATTCTATTTCCAGCAAATTTTGTATTCATGAACTGTACACTTTCCTGGCTAGAACATGCATTTCACAGAGTCTGTATCATCCATAGCTGAAAGCTACCAGATTAACCTTGACTCTAGCATTTCTATTCACAAACATTGAAATTGAAACTTCTGTGTGGTAGGAAGCCTGTGCTGCTTCCCTTGCCTTTGAGCTGATTGCCATCTGGTAATGCTAACTAGAAGATACATTTTGCTTTTTCTTTCCAGCTATGATCTATTCACAGCAGGATCCTCACCATAACAGCAGTCTCTGGGCTCTCTGTAAATGGGTGTTACACCTGCATTTGAAAAATGTCAGCAGCCAGCTGTGCTGTATTTTTTATTGCTGTTACATGTAACTTGAGACCACCAGCTTCTTTGCACCCATTGCTGTATAAGCAGGGCTGCTGGCCTGGGAGGGGTGCAGAGCACAGTCTCTCCAGAATCCCAATATCGGCCCCAAAAGGAGCAGAAAACCAGCAGAACTGGAAAGCCTTTGGGATGAGTTATTTCAGGTTCGGGAGTCTTTGATGCAGCACAAATCCACTTCCAAATAAGACAGGAAACAAAGCATAGGATAAACCTTCATGTAACTATCCACAACCGCTGGGAAAACTGCATTCAGTGGCAGTCTGGAAAGATGTGCTTGGGAGGACTGTTCAGTTTTGTATTGTTCTGATGGCTTGAATGATGGAATAGAGAGAGTATGCTTGTTAAATTGGTAGGCTGTTTTGAGCTGGGAGGAACTACAGACACCCGTTAGAGAACCAGATGTGGAGTTGCAGGTAGTCTTGACAGGTTGGAAAAGTAATCCATAAAAAAGCGAGTGAGTTCAATGAAGGCAATATGAAATACAGTGTTGCAGTGAATCAGCTGCCTCATACAGGATGCAGCATAGCTGGGTCTGGAGTAGTTCTGGAAAAGGCTTGTTGAGAGTGAATCAAAGAATGTTACATTATTAGTAGGAAAGAAAATGCCATGCAGGAATGTAAAAGCAGCAGTGAAATGCCATGCAGGACATGTGAAAAAAGATCTGTGTACCTGCATAGCCCTGGTCAGGGCACAGATGGAGCACAGTGCCCCGTGCAGGTACTCACGGCAGCAGGGACTGGGGAGTAGCCCCAGGAAAAGCTTGGAGACTGTACTGGGAGAGTTGGAAGAGGACGGTTTGCATCATCTAGAGCTGAGAGTTTTAAGGAAGAGGGGTAGATGTGACCACAGTCTTTAAGTATAGGCTCTTCCTCAAGGGGGAAGGGAATAATTCCTGTTCTGGCCTGAACCAGAAGTTTTAGATTTCTATTGCAAGTAGAGCAAAACTGCAGTTGAAAATCAGCTGTGAGGAGACTGATGTTTGGGAGTGTCAGAGTCCTGTGTCTGGGAAATACACAAGTAATGGTACCAAGAAAATAGGTGATCTGTGTGGGCAATGGGGAAATTTATCACTTCATCACATGCTTTTTAGGATGCTTGTAGGGGTCTAACAGCCTTCCATGAAAACATATTCAAGGAGTGTTTTCTACATAATTGCACTTTAAAACTTCTCTGTGAAAGTGAGCTTCTCCAGCACTCCTAGGAGGAAATAATTTGCTCTTAAGCCGAAGTTACCTGATGTATTGGGTCAATGTTCAAGGGAGGTTGCAAGGTTACAGTTCTCACTGACTCAGTTGGCAGCATAATTTCTGAAATTTCATTAGCCTGTAGAAAGGAGTTGCAGATAAAGGTGTTTTCAGGGCTGGCTTTGAACTGCAGCGAGTGACAGCTGGGCTGCATGAACACCTATCCGAGATGTATCTGATTGCTAATGATCAGACTGACTTGTTCCACTTGAAAACATTCTATTTCCATGCTATTTGATGTTTGCCAGTGAAAGGTGTTTGATCCAGCAGTGAAATGGACAGCCATCTCCCTTCCTCCAACGCAACTCTTTACCTGTGTGGAAAGAGGAGCGTGGCACAGCATTGGAGGTGGCTTTCCAAGCCATGCAGTGCACTGGAGGTGGCAGGATGAGCCACTCAATCCAGCCAGCATTCCACGTGCTCAGCCCTGAAGCAGGTTGCTTAGGGACAAATTCAGTGAGTGCAAAGCACTTGAGTAGAGGTGATGCTGTCCTGGAAGGGTAACTTTGAAGCTGCAAGTCCTTATAGGATGGGTGAAGGACTTAGAGCTTGGGCACCAGGTACCAACTCTGCCTCCCAGGACCTCTCTTTTCCTACAGAGCAGGTGTCAGTAGGGGTAGACCTGAAGCAGCGTGTGCTGCTCAGTACGTGTTGTTAGTTGTGCTGCATGGACATGGGGATGGAACCCCAAGCTTCCCACTTTTTGGCTCCTACTGTGACAGAACAGTTCATGCTCTGTGGCATGAATTTGCAACCTGCCCTGCAAATGTGGGGCAGACACCATGATGGTTGAGGTTGTATTGTGTATGAGAAAGCCATGTAAGGCTGTGGCAGGAGCAAGGATTCATGGCCAGGAGGGAGCCTTTGTGTGCATGTGGTGAGCGGGATGGAAAGCAGAGAGCGTTTCATGCCTCAGCACTAGAGCAACAGGCACTGAGTAAGCAGGGCCACCACATCTCTGAATGTGCCTCCCCACTGAGTTGCTCTTGGGGAGGTGAAAATCTGCTGCTTCATGCAGAGAAAAGTTATGTAGACAAGCTGTGTTTTGGTGCCTGGTTTTGTGCAAAACATGGAAATCCTTTCCTGCCTGGTCTCTTTTCATTCTTTCTGCTGTCAGTCATTGCATATGTCATCAGTGTCTGTGGAAAAGGCTGCACAGTCAGGGCACCAAACTACTGCAGTCTCCAGTGTGCGAAAAGCTTCATGAGCTTGAAGATTTTCACATGAGTACTGCTTGTGATTGAGAGACAAAGTGTGCAGTCATTAAAATCAGAAATGTGTGTCTGGAACCCCTCACTGGTGTCCGGGATTAAAGAGACTGTAACAAACTGCATTTCTGGTGCGCATATGAGCGAGGGGTTTGTGCTGAGAGCCTTGTTTCTGCAGCACAGTCCAACTCACTTCAGCAGTCAGGGAGGAGAGAATTTGTACAACATGCTAAGGGAAGGTTCATCCAGCCTGGTGCAGTACCCAGAATGCTCTTATTTGTATCCCTCTGAGCAAGGATGCAGATGACAAGGTGCAAACTCCACACAGCCAGGTGTAATGCGGGTTTTTCTACTGGATTTCAATGTGCTGCCATCAGTGCTGCACTCAAACAGCTGGCTTTGTTGCAGTGTGAGCTGCTGTCACGTTAGCTGGTGTCAGATACCAGCCATTTACAGTGTACGCCATCACAGCATGACTTAAGTTGGCAACACACAGCCGATCACATGCCAGCAGCCTACTGTAAGGGTGGCGGTGTGTGGGAAGAAATGGGGAGAAGATACTCTTATAAAATCCTTTAATGATTTATTTTTAATATCCATTTTTCAAGCCTATGAAAGTGCAATCCATATGCTTTTCCCTCCTGGCTGTAGTTGGCAAAGAAGCAGATGAACATGGTCCTTCAGACTACTTCCACTTTGTGAGGAGCCAGAAAATACAGCTATATTTAGCGTGTTACCAAGGCCAGCAGCAGTCTGTTACTGGGTGGTGACTCCCTGGCTGCAGGCTTGTGTGCCACCCGGGACAGGGTGGGAATGCGCCTGTCCTGGAGTCAGTACTCAGGCTAAATTGACAGCAGCAAATTTCGAATTTCCAGTTTCAGGAGGATGGCTGCACTGGTGCCAGCAGGCTCAATGTGCTGTTTACGAGCAAAGATCAATCTCTGAGCACCAGGCGCCTACCAACACGTGCAGTGGTCACTCCAGGTGCTGTAGTGGTGCTTTTTGGTGCAACACTCAGCTTGGAGAATATCTTGGTCTTATGTGCACAGCCCTGGAGCTGTCCTGTGCTCTATGCTAAGCTTTTGATATGCTGGAGCCACAGCTAGTCCCTGCAGGAAAACTGTGCCTTGTAGCATAAATATGCTCATCTGAAACTGGGGGCCTAACTCTTGTTGTATTTTCTCATGTTGTATTCCTAGGCCACACAGGTATAAAATGGAGTTGTCCTTATTTATCCCCAGCCCAGTATCCATACAGCAGATTTGCTACCAGTTCCGTGTTGCTTTCCCTGCTGTGTTGCAGCTGGTACTGAGGAGTTAAAAATGGCAGTTCCTTTGTCCTTCTGGCAGCTTTTGTAGATCTGAAATTGGTCCTGAAGACTGTGTGTGTTTCTGGGAAGTACCAAGAACTGTGGGTGTTGTGGTGGAAGGGTAGAAGAAGGGCTCACCCCTACCAGTGTTGGAGTTGAAGGAGTACTAGTTGCGCCCATCACTATAGAGCGAGACATCTTGAAAGTTGTTACATAGCAAGATGCCTAAACTGGGAACATTTTGTGTCACTCTGTCACTTCACCAGTTCCTAAAATTCATTGTCTGGAAGATAAAGAACTTACTGTGGTACTGGAGAGAGCAGCTCAACTCATCTGTGGCTTCCAATATGCCCCAGTGAAACACAGTGGTTGGTGGGGCTCAGGATCAAAATGTTGTTGAGGAGGAGTTAGACCAAGGCATGGCTTCTAATCTGAGTGTAGCAGTGATTCACTTAGTCTTTCTGAGCCCTCAAAGTCCTGACTGATAGCATTTCACAGCCTTTGCTCTGCAGCAGTATCTGCACAGCTCTGTTTCTTACAAATACTCGTCATTGAAACCAGTAGCACTGTGTGGGCACTGGTTTCAGCTTACAGACTCTGTCTGAAAGACCAACGCCTCGTGCTGTATGGTGATTTTTTTTCTGGTAGTAAAAAATATCCTGTTTGTAGAACCCCCTGTTGGAATTAAACAAGCTGCTTTGAGAAAAAGTAGAACAAAGCTTCACACCAAGCTGGGGTTGCTGGTATCAATGATATTCATAATTTCAGTTGAAATAGCAAAGTCCTTCTCAAGTTGAAGTCAACTGTGTTAGTATTGTTTACAAAAAACAGTAGTTCTTTTTTTGTCTTCTCCATTCCTGCAGTTTAGAAACATCTACACAGATTTATTCCAAATTTGGTAGAAATAAGTGTTTCCCTGACCCAAAGCACTTGTGCCAAGTTGCAGTCAGGAGGAATTTCTAAGGCTGATTTGTCAGCCTGTGGAGGCTGGAGCTTAGAATCAAGTGTCTGCCTGGGCATGGACAGCCTATGGTTCTCTGGGGTCTGGTCAGCAGCAGCTGCAGGAGCTGTGGAGCTGGGACACTGCAGGTATGCTCTGAGGCTGAACCCTGGATTCTTGCTGGGTCCCAGGTGATGGGAAGGGCTATAGAGAGGCCTGGTCTGGTGCAGCATGAGCAGGATGACCCAAACCTGCCCAATGCTGATGATTAATGCATTTATTTCCTTTGTAGTGGCACTGGTGTCTAAGCAGCAGCCAGCTGCCATTTTACCCTCAATTCACACAGATGTGAGAAAGTGTCTGGTGATGAAGATTTGTGTCCTCAGGGCCTGTGAGCAATTAACTCACTGCTGGGGATCTGGGACTGTTGGATTGCTGAGAAGCCAAAACAATAGCATTAAAAAGCCTGTCTCGTTTTGAGTTGGGTTGTTGGGAGCCACTGGGCTCTTTTAGGAGCAGGGCAGAGTTTCATTCCACGAAGCCAGGCTGCTGAAGTTTGGAAGTGGTTTTTTTTTTCCTGTCCCACTGGCTTTAGCCCATCACTTCCTGAATTTAATTATTTGCCTTTTGTTTAATTCCGATCTCCTCAGAGCAGATAAGAGAGGACCCTGTTCTCATGACACATGTCAAACAGCCCCTTTTAAGCTGCAGTCGAGCTCTGCAGCCTTCTCCCCAGTCATGCTGTTATCCCCACCAGGAAGGGGGGCAGAAATCTCAAAGCTTGGAAATCTCAGGCTGCTCTACAGTGACCTGGCATGCTGAGAAGCCTGGCTGGGGATTCAAAACCAGCCCCTGCAGTGGGTCATGGTGTTGAGTTTTTGCAGTGGTACTTGGACTGTCCAGTGGTTCTATTTGTATGTTTGCAAAAACCATAAAGAGTCCCCATGGGAGTATCCTGGATGCATCAGGGGCTGATCCCAGAGGAGGTTCCCACCTGAGCCTTGGGTGAACGGTATGTAACAGCTGTATGCTTGTGGACCTGTATGGGGTTACAGCTGCGCTACAGGTGGCCCTGTTAACAGGGGCAGGTACATGGGGTGAGCTGATGTGCCCCTTTGGAAAAGCAAATTTACACTGAGACTGAGGACTCTGTGTCCAGCCCTTTGTGACTGTGCCTGGGACAGGCTGGGTAATGGTGCTGTGCCTTTGCTGTCTGCAGGAACTGTTATTAATTATCTGTCACGGAACAGCTCTGTGGCCTCCAGGTCTGGCCTTATTTTAGTAGGCTTTGAATAGCTCAAAAGAATTTGTTCCTCAAGAAAGTCACCATTTTTGCATAAAGTTACATTAAGTATTTCTTGTTTTCTGTATGCCTCTTGTTTCTTGAGGAAGAAATTTAAAAAGAAGGGGGGGAAAGAAAAAACCTTATTTTTCAAGAATATTTCATCTTAATGACAACAGTTGTTACTAGCTTTCTTATTTAGTGATGTGTTGATATTTATCTTCTTATGTCTTGCAAACACTACTAAAGTAAGGCACAGTTTATACATGTTTTTTACGTGATGATCTCACTTGATTTGCAGGGATAACTGTAGTGATCTCTTGCTTTTTAGGAGCCACTGGCATGGCCAGTGCATATGTTTATTTCAGGGAGGAAGGAGTCAGTGATGCAACACACATCACTTTTGACAAATGAAAGCATGAAGGGGGAAAATCGTTTCAGTTCTTCCTCCTGTGACTGCCAGCTCTCAGCATCTTGGGAACCTGCATGTTGTGAATTGGAGGTGCTGCCTTACAGAGCTGTCCTCTCCAAGTTTTATCCAGTGCAGCTGGCGAAGCGGTGGAGACAGTTTTGTTTCTTGCTGGTGGTTGTCAGGGCATTAAGTGGTCTGGCTTTGGGAAAGAGGGGAAAAGCAACGCACACAAGGAAACAGGGAAATTCTGTTGTTGTTTCTGCAATTAATTTCTACTAGCTTCTGAAGGTATTGGTGTTTGTATTAGGCTGTTTGGGGCTTTTTCTTACAACAGTCATTTTAACATCAGGAAGCCTGACTTTTTGGTTTAGCTTGATAGTATTCAGTTAATGTTACTGTAGGAGAAGTCATGTTGCTCTTCTCCTCACCTACTATAGAAAAATCACAAAAGAGGCACAGTAGCTACCAAGCCGCCTCTGCCTCGATGATTGTGTTGTTCCAGTAACCCAAACAATACTGAATTAAATTTATCTGGCTGCCATGGGTGTTACATTCACTGAAATGCTGTTCCATTATGTTTTTTAGGGCCGGTGTACTCGAGAGAACTGCAAATATCTCCACCCTCCCCCACATTTAAAAACACAACTTGAAATAAATGGACGCAACAACCTGATCCAGCAGAAGACGGCCGCAGCCATGTTTGCTCAGCAGATGCAGTTCATGCTACCGGGCGCGCAGCTACAGCCAATTGTGAGTTACAGCCACGGACCCATCGGGTTCACACTGCTCCCTGCTCCTCCCCTGTTTGTTCACAGAGGTCCCAGCCCTGTGCCTGAGCTCAGGCCTTTGTCCGTGCTGCACAGAACTGGGCAGAATCTTCCAGAGGGTGTCTGATGTGAACTTTGCATCTCCTTGCAAGCTGTGTCTCTCTTTTCCTCTGATACCTGAGGAGCTGTGAGATTCAGGGCATCAAGTGGAAGGGTCTTACTACCTTTGCTTATTTGACCTGTTGATTGATGTGCATCCCAGACATTCTGAGTGGCTCAATCCCAGTGGAACCTGTTTTGGATCTTTTTTTGCACTGAGATGATGCTGACTCTCTTGGACTAGATGTGTTGCACTGTTGGACTAAAACTGGGGAAGATGAATCCTACCTAGACTTTAATCCTTTTTAATGTCGGAGTGAGACCCATCTCGCTGCAGTTGTCCCAGCAGAGAGTTGTGCTAATGTCACAGCCCTGACACTTGTTTTTCACAGTGATGCTAATTTAGAGTAAGAGCAGGAAAGATTTGCTTCTAGGTAGGAAGGGGAGCCTGTGGGAGATAGGTATATGCAGAGCCAGTAATTCAGAGAAGGCTTCACTGCCTGTCCCAGCTTTTGCTTGTCAGTTAAAACAGGTTTCGGGTTGGAGAACCCTGTTACGCCAGGGAGAGGATGGCTTTTGTCTGCTGGTTGGTATAGCTGGGAGGGGATGACATTTGTCAGCTGAGTTTTTGTCTGTAACAATGTATATTTTAAGAACTGTCAGAGGTCTTGAAGCAGCTCTTCAGTGCTGATGTGAGTAAGCTGCACTGAGAGTTAATTAGGAGTTCTCAGTTAAAAGTTGGGGCTGAGTATCTTTCCTGGGACAATGTACACTTAGTGTGCTGTAGTTCGGTGAGGCTCCTTGTGCTATGCCACACGGGAGGAATGGCCAAATCCTTTGGACACACTCTTCTAGCCTGAAGATGTCAAGTCTGTGAACCAGCCTAAATTTGGCCTCCTGGCATCCCTCCTACCGTGCCTGGCTTCTCTGCCCATGTGGGACACAGCATCTCTCACCCCAGCTTTGAAAATCTCAGGTTTCTGGTTTATTCTCACAGAGAACAGTGAAGGATTCTTTGTTACTGGAAGCTGTTGTGATGTTTGATGTAAGAGTTTATGATGGAGGTTTCCCTGTTTCAGCAGGGAAAGCTGGCCAGTGTCCCTTCATGATGGTGGTCTGCTACCAGAGTGGGCCATTTCTTCAGTCTGACATATTCCTCCTGTGTTTTGGGGCTTTTCCATGTTTGCCATCACTCTGATCATCCTGTTTGTCCTCTAGTAGCTTTATCTTGGCCCTGCCCTACAAACTAGGAAAATGCTGTTTATTCTTCCCATTTTGAAGATGGCAAGGTGAGACAGAAGTGAAGATTGTCCATAGAAAAGGTCTTTAGTTGTGCTGTGCCTTAGGCTCTTATCTGCTGTAGTCTTGCACCTCTATTTTGTGGAGCTTGAAGGTATGTCCACATCTGAAGGAAATCCTGAGTTCTCACAAAATAGTGGCATTGGTTTCTAAGCCCTGTACCCAAAGCAAACCCTTCCTATTTGAAGTTTTCCTCTGTGGGGAATTCATGTTAGATGCTCTTTGGCTGGCCATTCAAAGCATCTTTGGGATTTCTTCTTTGGCAAGTTCCCATCTTCCTGCTTTGCAATCTAGCTGGTCCAGTATGCTCCTAAATTTTACTCCTGCCTTTTAAATTGCCTCTGAGACTGAATGTGTTTCTTTGTCTCATCAGTCCTCTCATTTCAGAGGTAACCTTATCTGATGAGGAAGGCCCCTGGTTTCTAAATTGTGCCAAGAGGGAGACATGGGCAAAGAAGAAAAATAAAAATTTGTTCTGCAGTGACTGCTCCCTTCATGCTTTCCCACACTTTACTCAGACTAAAAAAGCTCTTAGTCTGATTCCTGCTGCCCAACTTGCTCCACACCAATTTCAGGACAAACAGGAGATTGCTCTTTCAACTGGCTTTGATTTCCCGAAGATGCTGTCAGTGGAAGCTGGCTTTGAGAATTTTTTTTTTTTCTCTAAATGAGAAGGGTGGGGCCTCCTTCTGGGTACGCGTGAAATTCGTCAAAGCAGAAAGTATTGCATCTGATGCAGCAGCAGAACAAATCCCATGTGATCAGAAAGCTGATCAACGGGATGCCTGCTTAATTGGGATGCTTGCCAGAGATGAGATTTGAAACAGCATGCTTAATAGCTCCAAACAATAGCTGAAGGCTTAGACATTTTAGACATGCACTTTAGACGAAGTGCAGTTTCACCAGAAAAGCTACCAAGTTTAAAAAAAAAAAACAAAAAACAACCAACACCACCAAAAACTCCCACCAAATCCAAGCCAAACCAGACATAGCAACTATTCACCAGGCTTTCTGAAATGGTGCCTGTCTATGAGCTGGGCTCTGACATTGATAGAAGGAGCTGCTTTGGTAAATGTTTGATTCCTCAGATGTCTGGTTTCTCAGATATGGTCACTTTGTGTCCTGTGTGTGCCAGTGTAAGACCATCCAAAAAGTGCTGCACCGTGGGCCTAGTCCCCATCCTCTCCATCCTACTTTATCCCTTTGCAGCAGTGTGGGACAGACTTTTGGAACTGACCATGGATGTGCTTCAACCCAGGGTCCAAGTGATGTGGTGGAGCAGGGCTCTGGTTTGCCTGGTGCTTCCCCATTAATGCCTGAGCAACAAGCTGTTCGTGGAGCAAGGCAGTGGTCACACACCTGCCACTGCTCCTGCCCTGCAGCTGCCTCTGCTGCTGCCTAGGGAAGCTGTTTCCTCTCTTTGTTTTCAAGCTCTTTGTCTTTTCTTGTGTCAAGGTCTTTGTAGACAGGACTATCACTATATTTCTGAGTCACCCATGCTCCTGAAGACAGCCCAGACTTTAACCCACTTTGTCCCCTCGTGGGGCAGCAGGATCCTGCTGCCACTCCTTGGTGCTGATGGAGAGGTTGAAGCAGAGGATGAGCAACTTGCTTGGCTAGTGATGCTTGGAGCGAGTGCTGGAGCCAATTTCAACAGGTGCTTTTCACAGGCATTTGTTCCATGCAGCAAAAACCTGATTTATATCTCAGCATCTAGTCAAAGTCATGCTAGGAATGAATAAACACTTACCCTGGCCCACCCAGCAGCTGGTATCTGCCAAGAGACAATGCTATGGGGTGTTAACACCTGTCTTTTACACTTCAGCAGCCCACAAATGAGAGATCCTTTGAGCTAGGAGTGTGTCTTTGCAGTCTGGTTGGGGAAATGAGCATCTGTGGTGGTAGCTAGCTGGATGCTTTGGCCCATTGGATTCACTCCAGCATGCTCAGCCTTCATGTTGGAGGGTGGTTTTTCAGCCAACCAGCCCCTTGCAGTTACATTGGAGGGGAACACAGATTTTTGGGTTTTCTGACAGCATCAATTAGGTTTTTAATATCAAAGTTTTCCATCTTACCATTATGTGATCTTTATCTTCAGCTTCTATCACCAGACTGTAAGCTGCCATTGTTTTTTGTGTGCTTTCCATATATAGCTTTTTAGCAGTGACCTGTCTCCCCTCCTTCAGGCTATCAACACCTCTGTATTTACAGTGGGCCTCCCATTTTCAGGCTTTCCCTTTTTTAGGGTCTGAGGTAGCTCAGAATCAACATTTCCTGGCTGAGACAGTGCTTGTGTTTGACAAAACACCAACCGCTCCTCTGCCTTCCTCTTCACACCCACTCTGTGTTTCTTCTCTAGCTTTAGCACAATTTCTGCTAGCCAAATCGAATGTAACTTCTAGATAGTTAGCAAAATCAGCTGTTCCAGGTTCTGTTGTCACCAGTGGTGACAAATGTCCCTCCCTGGGACGGTTCTCTGTCTCTGCTCACACCTTCAATGCAGCTTCCATGCTTGAGGTCTGTGAGGAGCTCAGAGTTGTCAAAGTCCTTGGCAACTCTCCCCCTGAGATGCGTTCTCACAACAGCCATTTCAGCTTTATAAATTCATTGCTATTCTTACAAGCATTTTAATACTCAGTAAACCAGTCTTGTGAGCTGCTACCAGCCTGAACCTTTTGTTGCTGCACTGTAACCTGTTTCCCTTTGTACAGGAGTAACTGGTAGTGTCTCTATGCTATGATTTATAAAAGTTAATTTTCAAGGAAACCTGTGTCTGTATTTCCTGAATTAGCAGGAGCTTTAAAGAGGGACACCAGGAGTAAGTGCTGAATACTTTCAATCCCTCTGTTTTGCCCTAGAGCACACCAGCAATTAAGTTGACAGTTTGATATTTAGTGTACAGCCATAATATTGCTCTGTCAGGTCTCCTGTCCTTCCCTTCCTCTTCCTCCTGCAGCTTTATATCAGGAACATGATGCCATTCTGTCTGCAGCATCCCTTGGATCACTTGGGGTCAGCTGTCCTCTGTCCTCCCCTCCCAGCTCCTTGTGCTGCCCCCCCCACAATCAATTGCTGGTTGGGTGGGGTGAGAGGCAGAAAAATCCTTGACCCTGTGTAAGCACTGCTCAGAAACAACAAAAACATCCCTGAATTAACTACACTGTTTCTAGTACAAATCAAAACCACAGCCCTACACCAGCTACTGTGGAGAAAATTAACTATGTCCCAGACAAAAGCTGCACAGCTGTCACATGAGGTGGACAGGAGGCATGTTGAGGATGGGCTGTTTGGAGTAAAAATTACATTTAGGTTCTGGCTGCAAGGAGGAAATTTGCTCACATTCCCTGAGGACATGGGGGACCTGCACAGACGTAGAGGAAAGAATTGGCTGGCAGCATCCCTATTACTGGTAGTGATGCATGAGCCAGACTGGATTTCCCAATCCAAGACAGGCAGCCGGGTCTGGCAGTGAGCACAGCCCATCTTTTCCCCTCATCAGCCACAATAAATACAGAGCTCCCTGGTGCCAGCTCACAAAGGCGCAGTTCTCAGAGTGCTTCACGCACTCCAGGCTTAAAACCCCAGCTCTTGTAGGTTTAATATGCTGAGTGAGGGCTGCGTGTTCCCTGGCTGCACACCCGCGTGTCTGTGAGCGCCAGCCCCAGCCTGCGGGCAGGGTGTGGAGCACAACTGTCACTTCCAATCAGGGAAGCAGGCACATAGTGCAGGCAGGCAGAAGGAGCACTTGTGAAACTTTGGGAACCTGGCAGCAGATGTCAGGGCACAGAAAGGGGTGAACAAACAGCAGCAGCAATAAAAACTCATCCTGCTCCTACAAGCATCAGTCTGCAGGTCTCCAGGACTGCAAGTGGATTGTACTACTCAGTTGTTCCTCACACACATCTTTTCTCCACTTGCTTCAGCTTGGGTTTGGATCCATTAGCCCTTGCTGATTGCTCCCAGTGAGAAGAGGGACTGCTTTTGAGGGAGATGGGGATTGTGTTCCAGGGAGCAGGCCCTGCCTCCACCTTTGTAGTGGACCCCTTTCACTCTTAGGTGAAGAGGCTGGTATATCATCTCATAGTGCATGTTGCTGGTGGATTCCCTCGATGTGAGGTGTTGCAAGTGCCCAGGGTTCCCAGTCTGCACAAATCCCTCTTTCACATGTGGGAGGAACATCTTCCCTTTGTCTCAGAAATGAGCGAGGTCCTTGGCCTGGCTGCTGGCTGTGTTTGAACCCAAACAGGAGAACATTGCTTTGAAGGATCACCTGGCATTTTGGAGCAATGTTTGTGCCACACCTGCTCGATCAGAATACTTCTGCTATATTGGCTGAAAAACATAGGGTGGGTTTGCCCACACAATTGTGCAGGGCTACTATGGATACATAAAACAAATGCTGACAACATGTCAGGCCCCACTATAACCTGTGCAGACTGGCCAGGCAGGAGAAGTCCCTTAAAATAGTATTTATGGTGCAAATGGTGACAGAAATTCAGCTGATACCACTGTAATTACTGGTACTTGCACAAAAGAAAACAATCTAATGGATGCTGCCTTCTCACTAAAGTGTTCAGGGAGTCACAGCTTTGAAAATCATGAAGAGCATTTTTAGCAGCAAAAGGTGTAAAATATCTGGGAGCCACAGAGAATTGAAAGAGAGAAGAAAATGATTTAATAAAGGACTGCGGATTGGGGGCTCTCTGGCTTTAGTGGCTGAAGGGCTGAAGTCTCCCAACAGCTGAAGCAGTGCTTGACTAAGGCTCACAAGAAGGAAAATGGGAAATCCCTCCCAGAGGGAGAGTTATTTGGTTCTGCTACACTTAAAGCATCCAGCACTACTGATGCAGGAAGCTGTGTCTCCTCACTGAGGAGGAGAAAATGGGATATATTCTGTCAACGATTCCCTTTCCTATCAGCTCAGGAGCTGTTTGCTGTCACTGACCTTAGGAAGGGGCACTGTTGAGCTAAAGCTGGGTCAGGACAGTTGGCTGGAGTTACTGTGGGTTAACTTCTTCCCCGCTGCAGCAAGCGAAGTATGAAAGTACCGGGATGAAGATGCTGTTGAGAAACACACTATGTGTGGTTTCCTTTAGAAGTTCACAGGACTAGAAGTACCAAAATAACAGAAAGGAGGGAATGATGTGTATGTCCAAAAAACTGCCCCAGGCCATTGTGCAAGCCCACTTGTGTTTATTGCCAAGTAGAGGCTGTAGCTCCCAAGGATGGTATCATAGACACCTGCCAATAAGCAGCTTTAACTGTAACCCAGAGTTCACAGTGGAGCAGGTGACAGGAGGGAAAATAAAAATGGTTGCCAGTTTCAGCCTGCTTTCCCTGGGGTTTGCTCGAGCCCCTGCTACAGGAGCAGGAGTGCTGCCATGCATGTTCTCATCTTCAGTGGGAGGAGGTGGACTTTTTCATCAGCTGAAATTGATTTCATTCCGTAGAATATTTTGGGTCTGGTACTTTGAAACCTCACAAACTCCCTGGCTGTAGGGGCTATTACCAGACTTTAAACTGAGCATCTGCTCAGGTGCCTTGTGCTCACCTGCCTGCCAGCACAGCAACTCCTTTTCCAGACGAGCAGTGCTGGAGCAGCTCAGGTCAGGGAAGTGCTTCTGGCCTCCAGCACTGGAACTCTGCTGCACTCAGAACACCTGCCTAGCACAATCTTGGCACCTGAAGTGGTCAAGATCTTTATGGCCTGCTGTTCTGTCCCAAAGAGAACATAGCTTCCTGTAGCACAGGTGGGGTCTTGGACCTCACACTAGTCCACCTGAGCCATCTCATCTGGTACACTCTGTCATTGCTATTCTAAGCGCAAGACTCACCTGCTCTTGCCAGAGCCATGAGATCTGGCACGTTGTGACATTAATGAGTTTGGTGTCTTGTTGTCTTTCACAGGGAGGGTAGGCTTAGATCCCTCTATGAAATGGCTTTTGCCTGGAGCCTGTTGACACACTGAAACCAGCCCCTGATATGCAGGATGCCTGACCAACTGAGTGTACTGCAGCAGAGAGACCTCACCTGACTGAATGATGCCTTTGGTCTAACCTGAGGCCCACTGGCCATGCTAACATGGAGCTCAGGGCAGGCTGATGGTGAAGGCAGCAGTGCAGCTAATGGGGTTCCCTGCTTCCAGGTCCTGAAGCTGCAGTTTACCTTGGAGTCTCTACAGCATTGCAATGTAGCCATAAAGAAGCTGAGATGTTTATTTGGGAATGAGAAGTCTGTTTAATTTGGGCCTGCCCTAATTGCTGGCATGAAATCCTTAATTGTGTCATTAAACTATAAAGATCATCAATATGCTTTGATCTGACAAATAAAGATGCCTTGTATTCAGGATGAGTCACAAATCTGTGAGTCAGAAGCGAATGGATCGCAAATAAATGGCAAAAAATGAGTAGATTGGAGAGTACAGCATTTTGATGTGGCTAATCAAATTGTCTAAAAGGGTTGAAGTGTGATGCAAGGCCTTGATGGGTAATCCAAGACAGAGCTTTTTAACTAATACTTTGTTTTTCCTGTTTCTGTACACAGACAACGTTTCCTGTGACTCCATCGCTTGCAACAAGCCCCACAATGGCTTTTAGTCCCTACCTGAGTCATGTTTCTCCTGGGATGGGCTTAGTTCCTGCAGAGCTTTTACCAAATACTCCTGTCCTGGTTTCTGGAAATCCTACTGTTACAGTACCGGGAGGCTCTGCTGGGCAGAAACTGATGCGTACGGATAAACTGGAGGTATTTGGACATCTGATACAATACTGCTGAAAGGGATGAACAGGATATGTGTCCCAGCTGTTGCTCTCTTCTAAAATGACCTGATGCAGCACAGTACAGAGTTTAACTTGCGGCTTTCCTAGCGTAGGGCTGCTGCTCTCTGCTAGAGCAGATGCTCTTGTGGGAGCTCCTTTTCTCAAATCCTTGGAAATTTGGGAAAACTCACTCTTCTGGTATCAGTGTGTATTAGAGCAGGGTTAGGATTGTTTTTTCGTATGTGATCTGCCATGCTTAAAAAAAACCCCAAAAATGAGTAGATGGTCTGCTCTTAAACTTTGTTGGGGGGGAGATGTTTTGGAGGTAACAGATGTTTTCCCTTTACTAGAGATGGGCTTACTGAGCTTTTTGAGAAAGTTTTAAGCATTACAGTGATGGGAGTGGTGAGTGTGGGGTGTTGGAAAGATGTCTCTCCTTCCCCAGTTGGCTGGACATGCAGGGACTTACTGGTGGAGGAGTTGTAAATGTCTTACCCTTAGCAGAGACTCTGCAGGAGATAAGGGCTGAGGACCTGAAATCAGAGGCCCCTGCAGGTGTAAATTATAACATGGGAAGATAGCAGAGAAAGGTGTAATTTCAAAACACATTGTTTTGTGTACGTACTTTATCTTGCCTTGCTGATGTCTCACCTTTCCCCACACTCAGTCTGATTGCACATTGGTACGTGAGCTACCCCACTTGCTGTATTATTCAACTTCTTTCAGTTCCTCAGACAAGAAACCTTGCAGACTTTTTGTGAAACCTTTTCCTCTGCCTCTGATGCTACCAACTCATGAGGTCCTAGTACAACTAGTACTTTTGGCAACACCTTCAAACACGTTGCTGTGTAATCAAATGTGCTGTCACATTATGCCAGGGTCGGGGTTTTATTGTGAAGGGCAGGGAGCACTATTTATGTGAAAGAGGCATGTCATGTTTAAGAAAAAGTACTTGTTGCAAATAGCAGTAGCGTGTAACATTTAGAATTAAATGCCCTAGCCAAGAGTGTGCTCCATAACAGATATGTAATCCAAGTGAGACAAAAATGGCAGTGTTGTTAAGATTTAAGCTTTAGAGGCAGCAGAGGAATCCTGAGCTGCAGAAGTTTTGTCAAAATGACATTGATTTTCTGGGGTCACTTTCCATTCTGTACAAATTCTGTACTTAACTTGCATTTGGTAATTGGCCTTATTAATATTTTAGTTTTTTTCATCCTCTGAAGCAGTTGTGAATAGCACCGGTTGCCCCTTTGTCTGTTGATATATGTGCTACCCCAGATGAGCATGGATTTGGAACATACACATGGTTAATGTTGCAAACTGAACTGATATTCTGTGTTGAAAATACTGGATGAAAAGTAACTTGATGTTCTGCTCAACAATGTGACTTTCTTTTAAGGTTTGTCGAGAGTTTCAGCGTGGAAATTGCACACGTGGTGAGAATGATTGCCGCTATGCTCACCCTATAGATATTGCAATGATAGACACAAATGAAAACACTGTTACAGTTTGCATGGATTACATCAAAGGTCGATGCTCTAGGGAGAAATGCAAGTACTTTCATCCCCCTGCACACCTGCAAGCCAAAATCAAGGCAGCTCAACACCAGGTGAACCAGACAGCTGCAGCTGCAATGGTAAGCAGAGCTCTTCTCAAGCTGAATTTCCATTGCTAAGAGATTTCATGTGTCATATGTGTCATTTGTGGAAAAGTAGAGAGCTTTGTAAATGGCTGACTATAGAGCTGAGAGCATGTGCAAGATGCATCCCATCTCTTCATCCTGTCTCTGTGCTCATCACAGCATGAAGCCCTCAGTGGCACAGTACATCTCACCAGGTAAGGACATGGTGCTCAGCCCTGTGATTTGCTGACATGACACTGTGATGTGACATGAATGCAAGTACAGCATCACCCAACACCTTCCCTGGCTGAGTCATAGGAGTCAGTTCAGCTTCCTCAATACACAATACATCCTTTTCAGGGAGATCCTGGACTGTTCTCTGCAAAAAGCAGATGATATCAGTTGCTTGAGCTTAGCAAGCTTGAGTCCGATACCTTTGCCAAGACTTAATGAAATTACAAGACACAAAATAAGGGTGACTTCCTGACCTGTTTGATTCTTTTGACCTGGTAGAGATGGTCCCACCTGCATTTTAATTTTAATTGTGACTACTTATATCTACAGTTCTGAACATGAGTCAAGGAGGACTCCTAGCTGGTATAAATATTTGCCATTCTGTTGAGTTTGGTTTAATGGGACCTGTTAATTCCAGAGATGAGAGAGCTGAAGAGGGAAGAAGAGCGGATGTGGGAGGTGAAGAAGGTGGAGGGAAACTCTTCCCTGTGGTGCCCAATGAAAAGATAAGACGCAATGGGCACGAGCTGAAATTCAGGACATTCTGTTTAAACATAAGGAAAAACTTATTTACCAGAGGAAGGTCTAGCACTACAACAGGATTCTCCATCCTAGTAGGTACTGAGAATCTGCCTGCGTGGAGTCTCAAGCAAGCTGCTGTAGTTGACCCTGCTTTGATCAGGGTGTTGGTCTAGCTGATCTCTAGAGGTCACTTTCATCTCTTCTATGATTTCTTAAAATTTTTTAAATTAATATTAAAAAGGCTCTTGCCTCCTCTTTGATTTAGAATTAAGGCCACTAAATTTTTTCTAAATACTGTTTTCTCTTTTTTAAGATAGTAAAGGAGGTTGCTTTTAATTCACAATGAAATTTAATGCAGAGCCGGGGCAGTTCTAGAAATTAAACAGGTGCCCTCCTTGTAGCATCATTATTACATGGACTGTAATTTGAACAATTAATTTATACTGCAGTGTTTATTTGTCCTGCAGAGTTTATTTATTAGTTTTCTTACTGTTTTTATTGTTGATGAAATAGGAGTCCAGGTCTGTCAAAAAATAACCTTCTGAAATGAAACTCTTGTGTTTTTCACAATTGAATCTTTACTTTTTCACTAATTATCTAGGACGCTGCTACTTAACCAAAGCCAATGCATGTTTTATTCATCCTGCTGGCTTCTCTTAAAAATGTAATTAACCCTGTTTGTATGCTGTTAACTAGAACCTTTAAAATATTTATTGATGGCTTGTTGCATCATCCCTGCTACCAAAACAGCCTACATTATTCATTGACTTTTCAAGGTTTGATGCATTTACTGTACCTGTTGAGGTGTAAGACTATATTAAAGGGAAGAAAGGTGCTCCATTTTCTTGGGGGAAAAAACAGATGCCAGGCTATGGGTTTACATTCTAAAACAGATTTAGAATTACTTCAAATTTAAATTCAGCATTTCTGAGGGACCCAATCCTGCAGTTACTTGATGTGCACAAGCTTTACTCACTTCTGCTTGGCTGAAGTCAGTGCAGCACTGGATCAACTGGGTAAGGCTTGGTCCCCAGTTCAGGACAGCACTTAAGCATGTGCTTGAAGCTCCCTCCTTTTCCAGTGGTCCTTCCCTCTCCGTGAGTGCTCTGCTGGCCTCTGCATGATGTGTAGCTGCAGCATGAGGGCTGGAGCTCAGTCCCTGGGCAGGTGCTAATCCCTGAGTGCTCCTGCTCTGCTGTGCCAGCTGTGCCAGCTGATGTGACGAAACTCCAAAGCACGTGTCCTGTGATGACATTTCTTTACTTTTAAAACTTACCGAGGCAAAATAACTGACTTGCCACTAGGCCAGGTAATTACCCAGCCACTCCATGTTGTGCATGCCTCGTCTTTTTAATATATTGTATAATGCGTTCACTTTTTTTTTTTTTTCTCTTCGCCTTCCCAAATTGTTGCTCTCTCTTGACACACCTCTGCTTGCTGTTTTTGTTACTGTGCTTGATCCCCCTCCCCGGCCCATTGCCATCATGTGCTCGCTGCCTGCTAATTAAGACTCAGACAGCTGTCAGATCACTGAAGCGACCGCTCGAGGCAACCTTTGACCTGGTACTTGGACCTTTCACCTTCTCGCTTTGCATGTAACCATCTTAGTCTGCATGAAAACCTTCTGCTCTTGGTCTGTGGTGTTAGTGCCTGGGGAGACTGCCCATCCCAGCCAGAAATGTTCAGTGTGCGTTCAGACATGCCAATCCTGTGCCCCACACACCATCCATTAATGTCTGAGCTTTGCCTCCTGAAGCCTGGATGTGTTTTGGAGACAGTGAATAATCTTGAGGGGAGGCAGTTCTGGCTTTTGAAGTGTTTTTCCGAACACTGGCAGCTTTGGAGTCACAAGATGCAATGTTTCAGGGAGAATTTGAGAATTTAGCTTATTAGGTCTGCAGCGTGCTCTAAATGCCAGAGAACTGGGTGGTTGCAGGACAGATCCAGTCACTTTTCTTTGTATTTCCAACATCACAGCCTTGCCTGGCAGTGCCATGCTGGTAACTGCCCTGAACAGGAGTGTTCTGTGTAATGAGCACAACTGAGATTTAGGGGGAAGAGGGCTAAACAGCATCCTTGGGGATCTGTGCTGGAAACTGAAGCAGATGCAGTGTGGGACTTGGCTCGTGCAGTGGGTAAGCTGGGGAGATGACTGTCCCTTCAGCTGGCTCTGTCTGTGGTTCATCCCCCATTCCCCAGTAGGACAGTGCCAGCAAAGGGACCATGCTCTGGATACCTTTTGCTTCAGTCTCAAGAATGGAATCTGCTCTCCAAGCTTCTGCCTTCAAGCTGTCTTCATATATACTGTCCTTGATTGTTTTATGACTCTCAAATAACATGTTTTATGTAGCTTTATGATGCTCATAGTGAGGCAGAAGCCATCTTCACAGTGCTGTCAGTCTTGCTCTATAGAAGACAACTCCTTCCTCTTTTCTGAAATAATAATACATATATACAATACATTTTAAAAGAAAGAGCTCCTGTTGCCCAGCTATAGCAGGGGGAGGGAAGAGTGGACAGAGAGGAGCTGTGAAACCATCAAGCTGATGTTGCTTCTCATTCCCAGAGCTAGGCAGGAGGAGCTCCCCTTCCTCCCCTTCCTTTCCCAAGACCTGTTTTTGGGTTTAAGTAGTCAAGAGATTTCCTTATCAGAGTGTTAGGCAGCAGCAGTAGGAAGCCTTGCTAGGGCCCAGCTTCTGCCAGCAGTGGTGGAATGATGCTGAGAATGATATCCCTGTCTCTCACTTCCTCTGCTCATGGCTGACACAGATACAGCCCCAAAGCCAGCACAGGCAGGACCTTGCCAGCAGCACAGTGCCTTGCTGCCTTCTCCAAGAGCCACCATTCTGAGAAGACATGGTCTGGCAGAGGATGGGAGAGCCCATAACTACTCCCCCACTGAAGAAATCCTACAAGAGAAGCTACTTGTACAAGTCTTCCTGCTCTGACACATTGAAAGGTTTGCAGTCAGTAGTTGGAATATGTCACCTCCTCTGAACCCTTCATGAGTGATAAGAGCATGTATGATCTTCAGAGGAAGCTGCTCACTTGGCTTCTGCTGCTTGCCAGGGAACAGGTGCTACCTCTGCCCTCTCTCAGATCATTCTGCTCATCATGTCTGGCAGCAGACCCAGCCCATCTTTGCAGAGTGCAGAAGGGTGAAAGTGTGACCCTGTCCCAGGAGATAGAGATCTGAGGGGAACTTGGGATGCAATTAAATTGTTTGTTGCAAAGATTTAATCCAGTTCTTGTCTTGCAAAAAATAACGAGAGATTTGTTAACCAGCACGTGGGAAATTCTGACTTTGGCATGCAGTGTGTTTTTATCTGTCAGTCTTGCTGAAGAATTGCTTTCCATGCCATGCAGAGAAGTAATACAAGCCTCTTTGTTCAGATGCTCATTGGAGCAGGAATGTGGCTTTCCCAGCCCAAAAATGGGAGGCTGCCTGACATTTAATTAGTGGAAGTTGTTCATTTGAATCAGTGCAGGACTATCACATGGATACTGAACTGAATTAACCCTTTCACTGGTGCAGATGGCCAGATCCTGTTTCGAAGGTTGCATACCCATGTATACACACAAATACACATGAAAAAAAAAAAGTCAGAAAAAGTTACTGTCCATAACTGCTGCTCTATTTGTGGTGGTCAGAGCTTGGCCAGAGGGAAAGCACAAGCAGCTGTAGGAGGTGAACTCATGTAGTAAGTTCTTTGCTACAAGGGTTTAATTCGTTTGCTGCAGTGGGGAGACACTGACAGAATTTGGTGGTGAGGAGTCTCTCTTGCCTTTTGTGTGTTCTGCTTGTGGGATTCCTTCGGAACCAGGACATGGTGCAAGAAAGAAATGTTGTATCCCCCTGAGCTGCTACAATTCCTCCAGGTCCTGAGTGATACAAAAAATTGTAGCCCCTGTCAGAGGAGACACATTTGTTTGATCCTGGGTCCCCGCCAGATCCCGGTGCAGAAGCTGTATTGGCCCGGCTTCATCATGTGCAATTTTGGATGCCTCTTCAAGGCACTATAGTGAGTGTGTGCATGATTTGAGGCTCTTACCTCAGCACGCAGGCTGGAGAAGGGCTA
Source organism: Cettia cetti (assembly GCA_013401135.1). NCBI lineage: Eukaryota > Metazoa > Chordata > Aves > Passeriformes > Sylviidae > Cettia > Cettia cetti. The sequence continues at coordinate 94,940 of VZUI01031467.1, read as the reverse complement.
AAGCCAGATCATTCTGTTTCCTCGGGCCCTTCTACACCTTGGTATGGAAAATAAGACCAGTTGGCAACAGGAGGAGCACATCTTCATGTATCGTGTGTGAACACTACTCCAGCTGCTGGGGTGGATGGGTGACCCACAGGACTGGGACAAACCTGAAGCAGATCAAGATGGGTTCCTTGCTCCCCTGCCCACAGAGCCCGTGTGGGACAGCTGGACTTCAGGTGACACAGGAGCTGCTGCAGAGTGCTTGTTTCTTTAGAACACTCGAGAAATATTGCATTTATTCGTGTTTTTCCACCTGGCTGCTGATGAGGGAGCAACAGTGAGGCTGCCATAGGTCCTTTCTTTCACTGGGGCTGTAGGAGGTTAGGAGGAAGGGTGATGCTGGAGAGGTGATGGGATGGTCTGATGTGTCTTGACATCCCTGCAGCCTGCTGGTGCCTGTGTGCTCCCTCTGACTGCAGTGCTGGGCTTGGGAATTGTCCTGTGATGTGCGAGGACATCACAGCAAGGTCTCAAAGCCTTCAGCTGTTCTGCTTTTGGCACTACCATTGTGGATTTGGGGTGGTGACAGCCTTTGGCCATTAAATAGGGAGTCAAAAGTCCATTATGTGTCTGGCACAGTTGCTTTGCTATAATTAGTACATTCTTCTTCTGAGGCAGATTTTGGAAGTGTCTGAAAAGGATTATTTAGCAATTGGGTACCATAAGGAGCGTGAATTTAAATAGCAAGTTATTCAGTCACTGTAAAGCTGTAAAACCTCTGTGATGTACATGAAACTACTCCAGACTCTGTAAGCTGCAGCTCTGTCCCGTGCCTGGAAGAACATTCATGTAATCATCATTAAATAGACAAGTTATAGGTAACAGGCAGATTTAGTGCAGATACTAATGAAAGCTTACATAGAAATGAAAACTCGTACATCATCCTAAAATATGGATCTTAAGTAAAAGATTTTGGTGTCTGTGTCTGAGTATCTTGTTCCATCTTTGGGAGTGTTGTCATTTGGTAGCAGCCAGAAGAAATCTGGGAAGATTAAATCGTAATACTGAAAGTGGATGCCCAGTAGCATAGGCAAAGGATGTGTGTATGTCTGAGGGCAGTTTTGCAAGTGCAATTTCTTCTAATTTTCTTTTTTAATATTAAAACCACCCAAAAGCAACCATGTGAGTAGAGATAGGATGGAGTAATGTTTTGCCTGGAAGTATGTTGCTTAACATTTCTCAGATGAGCAGTCTCCTACAGCAAATTAAAATTTCTAGATGGCGACAAACTGTTGCAAGCTTTCACTTACATTCTGTTGTGTGTTCATCTTCATAACACTTTAAAATCTCTTTACTTGTGTCCTTTCTTCCGAGTGTTGTGTGTTTGTAGCTTTAACCCTTCATTAGCCAAGCTTTCTCCATTACCTACCATTCATTTGTGACCTATTAAAATAAAAGTAGGAGTGATAACCCGGTTTTTCAGCCATTGCTTTGCTACATGATACAGACTAACAACTAGTCAGAAATGACCTGATTCTGCATGACTTCCACGTGCGTAAAGCTCATTGACGTCAATGGGAGTGTTTCGTGCAAAAAGACTGCGGGGCATAATTAAAAAGGACCCTTTTCTATCACAATGTGGAGAAAAAAATGTGGTTTCTTACTTAGGTACAGTGAAAAGCTGTAAATCATTAGAAACATTCCTGTCTCTTAAGAACCTGACATACTACTTTGCTGTTGAGACATGCTTGGATGAATGATGAGTAACTCACTGAGAAAAGTTCCTGAGTTGGGTTAATGCATTTTACCAAGTCTGATCATGAAACAGGTTTGACGGGCTGGAAGAAGCCCGGTGGTGTGGTAGAATGAAAATAAGGGGTTTGTCAATGGCTTTTTCCACTGTTAATAACGAGTGAGCAGTATTTGACTGATGGAGGCCACCTTCTATAAAGTGGGAGCATGTCCAAATCTGCTGATAGTGGGCTGTGCCTCTGGTGTGAGCAGAGGAGAATCAGGCCTGGTCTTGATCATGTTGCTCAGCCTCTCTGCTAACAAATGGAAATGCATTTTACTGTGAATGTAATGTTTTGTCTGTAACTGGCAACAACTGCAGCTTTACCATCTGGACACATGGGTTGGCTGCACACTGTGCACGCTTCCACACATGCACACATACATGTAGGCAGGTGTTGAACCAGAGGCAAGCATCCTTTTTTTTTTTTTTTTCATCGCATTTGTTGCTTATGCTAATCTTCTTAGGTTTTAAATAGTCATCTAGTATATTTTTCCTGTTTGTTTCGGGGTTTTTAATGCTTTTTGCCTGCAACTGCTCTTTGTAGCATCTTGTCCAGGTGATCACCTCTGCCTTTCCTTTTCTCATTCTTTTTTCTCCCTCTCTACCCAAGTCAGTCCTGCTGAAAAGCTCCTTAGCACCCTTTCCCTTTCTGGACTCTGCCCCTCCTCCTGGTTCTTTTGCTAACTGCTTACCTAGTGAAGCTGTTGTTTCACCTACTACTCGTACTGTGACTTAGCTGCTCTTCTCCTTCCTGTCTCGCTAAGTTGATAGAGTTGCAGGTGATTTGCAGCCAAGACCCCCAATTATTTATTGCATGCTTGACCCACATCTGGGCTCCTTTATTTACTCCACTTGTCTTTAATGACTCCCTTATCCACAGGCCCTGCCGCCTGGTGCACTTCAACCTTTACCAAAGAGGCCAGCACTTGAAAAAAACAATGGTGCCACCACAGTCTTTAACCCAAGCGTTTTCCACTACCAACAGGCTCTAGCCAACATGCAGTTGCAACAGCCTACATTCATCCCCACAGGTAAGTGTCTCCTTGCTTTCCCACCATCAGGGCTGGTTTTTTTGTGACCTCAGTGTTCAGCTAATGAGCAGTTTTTGTAAGAGTCCTTAGCAAAAAAGTATTGGTGTGTAGTTTCATGTTAAAAATGGATGAAAAAGTAGCATCTTCTGTTTGACTTTTTTCCTTCACCTGCTACAATTTAGAGCTTTTCACTTGTAAAGATCCTTCTTAGCTCTTTTTGTGTGGTTTGGGGTTTTTTTAAGCAGTCAAACTAAGAAAAATATTTGCATGCTTCTTGAATTCATACTTTCTGTTTTTCCTCCTTATGGTTCAACTGGTTAATCCCAAATTAATTCTTTGACTCTTGCGTAGCACTCTTTTGGACTCATGTTAAAATTTCTTATAGATGCCTATGCCTGTTCTCTTGAGGCTGTAGGCACCTCCCTGAGCTTGTATCTCACTGACCTACATATTGCAGCAGCTGTGATGTTTATAGAGGGAATGGTTAGTTTTTAGTAAATACAAATTATGTAATCCTCTTTAAAGGCATATATTTCCCTCTTCCTTGTCTTTTGACCAGTACAATACCCTAAGCTTTTTAAAAGCAAATTAACTCCCAGCTTTTATTGTACCTTTAAGGTCTCAGAGTTAAATTGAAAGATGCAGTTCAGTAATTCTTATAGGACTGGAAATACTAATGTGGCAGATGTGACTGACTTCTGACTGGCCAATTAACTGCAGCCAAATGAAAAACAAAACCTACTTAGAGTGGAGAGTATTATAACTGGCTGAATTAGGAATATTCCAGAGCTGATAGCTCATATTTTAGTATCATTATTATCATTTAGAGCATCATAGAAAAAATCATGCCTGGTGTTTTTAATGTTTAATGCTGTATTTACTTGTCAGATGACATTTCCAAAAATACACAGAGTGTTTCTCTGGACTGACCCCTGGAGGTGAACACACAGTGGACCTGCACCTTGGCACTGTTCTTTGGGTTCAGAGGAAAAGCTTTAGAGATAATCCTGTCCTGAGAGCAAACTTATTCAGATGGAGTGTGATTCCAGGGAGCGGGGACCTAAATCCCCTGCTCATGTGGCCTTTCTGTTATGAGAACCCTTGGAAACACTCAGAACTCAGCAGCTACCAAGATGTTCTTCTGGGGAAGCAGACTCTTACATGGAAAGATGGAGTAGTGGCCTCTTAACTCTGCAAAGCATTGGAGGGGCTGGGCTGAGCTGACCTTACCACAGCTCTGACAGATGCCAAGGGAAACACACTTCTTCAGGAAACACGGGAATGCCAAGTCCCCCAGCTGGATACACACTCCTCTTCCTCAAGGTCGCCGTTGCCAAAGTTGACATAAGGACACTCATTTCTGATGGAGCACCATAAATTGGCTGTACCCAGCACTCACTGTGCTGTGGTGCCAGTTCATGGCAATGAAATTACATGCAGGGCTGATGCATAACACGGCTGCTTACTGGCACCTGCCCTTGTCTGGAGACATTAATGCTGGGTAGAGCAGCAAATTTCCAATCTGAGGACGGATCTGTGATTAATTTATGTTACACATCAGGCTGCAGATCTGGGCTTGGCCTTGACAGTGCTCAGGAAAGCAAAGTAGGGAGGTGGCACGTCGCAGCTCTCACTGTGGGGAGGGAAGGGAGCTGTTGCTTTTCTTAGTATCTCCTGTTCAGCTGTTGAGAGATCAGCGTCGTGGGTTACCATGGCAGGGGGGAGTCAGGCTGTCTCTTGAAAATGGCATCACCACTGCAATTTTTTCGAGTCCAGAAAAATAAATGCCTCTTTCAGCTTAAACTAGAGACTTTGAATCACAGTCCCTACTTGCAGGAGTAAATTGCTTTTGGAAAGCCAGTTTTAACATGAGTGTGACATTCCTCTAAGGGCAGTCTGTTGACAGGATCAGAAAGAAATCAGCATACCCAATACCCAAAAAATTCCAAACAAATCCCTGGTTTCTTGGATCAGTCATATCATTTAATACCAAGGTGAGAGAAGTTTATTCTTTACTACCCAAGAATTAAAGAATTAATTTGGTTTGCTATGATCTCTTAAAACTGAGTTTAAACTACTGGTGTACCAATATGCAGAATCTGGTTGCATGTGCTTAAATATTGAATGCTGCAAAGAGAATACCTGCTTTTTAGTTAAAGTGATATCTAACACTGAAGCTTCACTAATGAAATATCCCTTTTGTTCATCTTTCCACGCTTCAATGCATGGTGTGCAGGGTCAGTTCTGTGCATGACACCCACTGCAAGCGTTGGTAGGTTTTTCTACACAAACTTCTCAACTTTTTCTAATCTGAAAGAGACTGCAAGTTAGTATGCATCAGTGAGAACCTGGGTGGCTGAGTGGTGTGACTGTCTATCCGCTGTCTTCTTTGAGGCTTAAATGGTTGTATCTCTTAATTTCTGTGCAGTGCAGTGTTTCATGTGACTAACAATAAGAGAATCCAAGGTGATGTGTTCCCACCCCTATTTAGTTCTGCTTCAAAGACAAGAATCTGTCACTTAAATGTCTTTACAACCCATTTAAGTCATCTGACACAAGGAAATAGAAGTGGGAGGATCCTGTTGGTTTATTTTTGTTTTATTTTGTATCAAGCAACAGGCAGATTTAGGATTGGAGTTTTAGTTGTCCTTCTGAAAATATTTTAGGAGACAACAAAGGTGCTAAGGAGGAACACATCTGGGGTCAGCCTCTCTGGCAGAGCAGGGTGCTGCTTGTACAATGAGAGAAGCAGGGTTTGAATCATGGACTGGCTGGAGAGTCATCTCTGTAGGGCAGTGTTAGGTGTGCAGGTACAGGAGATCATAGGGAGGTACCACTGCAGGTGCACGTGGGTTGCAGGGAGGCAGTGAGTACATGCTCATTAGTGCTGCAGGGATCCACTCTGTTCAGGCTCTGCATCTGGGTCTTGATGAAACCTCTGCAGGCCTTTGAGAACCTTCCCCTCTGTATACAGCTGCTGGGCACAGCAGGGCGGGTGAAAGCTGAACTTTCATCCTCTAGCCAAGGTTATGCAAGACTTCCAGCATGGAGGTGTGTGCCTGCTTTAGCCAGAGGGAGAGAGGCAGGAGCCCTGGGGTAGGGGGTACAAGGCTTTCCAAGAACAGGTCTGGAATCTCTGGCATGAATGGCTAAACACTCTGCTCTTGAACCTGCCTATCCCTATAGTACAGGGTGGACACACTGCTTGCATGACGGGGAGCTGAGTTCCTCAAATACACCTCTGCCTGTAGGAAGCCCCAGCCCACAGGTTCCAGCATCTCGTGGCTGGAGCGTGCCCAGCCACAGGCACATGCTCCTTCCCTGCTGGGGCTGGCTGTGGCTGCTGGGATGGAGGGAAGGCAAGTCTGCTTCCCTGCCGCATGTTTGTGGGGATGACTGGACCTTCCTGTGGGCTCCCCTGCTCCACAAACTGCCCCCGGGTTTGGGGGATGCCTGTGTGTGCACCAGGGCATCCCTTCCAGCAGCGTGCTCTGTGGGACGTGCAGCTTCAGGAGGCTGCCAAGCTCCCTGCTGCCGTGTTGTCCTTTCGGATGCTCTTTCTGCAAATTGCAGCTGTTCAGATGCATTTGTGTATTTTTCCCCTCTCTGTCCCTTCCCCTCTCCATCCCCCCACCCTGCAAGAGGGGAGTTTTGCCAAATCCTGTAGAGTTAGGGTGGAAAGGAAGCATGCCGAATTTGTATGGAGAGAGCTCAGTCTGCCAGCCGCTCGTTCGCCATGCCTCCAGCTCTGTCCCGTGCCTAAACATTGTCCCTGCTAGAGAGAGGCGAGAAAACCTGGTGAAAGGGCTGCGGCAGCCGCTGCAAAGTGCATCATGTACCTCTGGTTGCTGGCGGGGATGGGGTGGGGAGGGAAGGGGACAAGCTTTCCCAGGCGGGCGGGAGGGTGCGCTTGCCAAAATGTCCCCACCCAAAGGAACGTGCACTGGCTGTGTCTAACTCCCCACGGGTGCGAGCTGACGTGGGCTTTTGCTAGCACACCCATCCTCTCCCCCCTTTGGAAATTTGGCCCTTGGAGTCTAATACATCATTGTTCTGCTTATAAATGTACTAAGTGTTGAGAATGTTTTGGTTTTTTCCTTAATTATAATTGTAATTGGCTTTTCCCCTTCTCTCTTGTTTATTTTTTTCCCAACGCTGTCTTGCTTTGCACTGTGATTGCATGCTGCGCCCCGATGTGTCCTTCATGATGATGTCACATGGCTTGTTGCTGTGATTCCTGCCACGCCCCCAAATCCACCACATGTTGCCATGGTTACATAAAACCAACCAAACAAACAAAATATGTATACGCTCCACCCTCCTGTATGTCGCTTCCATGGTTCCCTTCCGAAAGTGCCCATGATGCACGGTGCTACGCCCACCACTGTGTCTGCAGCAACAACTCCTGCCACCAGCGTCCCCTTCGCTGCAACAGCTACCGCCAATCAGGTTTGGCCCTTTCAATGGCTTTCTTTCACGTGTTCAGATCTTGAGGACCGGGCGAGGGCTGGATCCCGTGCGGGGTCGAGCGCCGTCCCGCCCGGCTCGGCGCAGGCTGGGGCGCGCAGAGGCAGCGTGTGCGTGCGTGTGTGCGTGCGTGTGGCCGGGGATCCGAGAGGGGCCGCTCCTGCCGCCTGCGGGACAGGCACGTGCCCGGCCGGAGCGTAGGGATGGGCGATTGGCAGGGGCACAGGCTCTCCTCCAAAAGCACACCTCCCCCCGGGTCCTCAAAAAACGGGTACAGGCACGCAAGACCTGCCACACTTCTGCTTTCAGTCTCAAGCAGAAATACCACCCGAGCATCCTTCCCTGTGGTATTTTGGCATGTCCTCTCTGGGCTGGAAAGTGGAAGTGGAAACACAAAGTGGCCTCCCCCCACCACAAAATTGGACTCTAAAAACTACCGAAAAATCCCCAAACAAGTAAAAATCAGGGGTGAGGCTGTGAAGTGTAAAGTTTTTTTTACGCCAATAGCATGTCACCCATCCCTACAGAAAGGACTCTGGATGTGCAGTACGTGCCGTTGTAGCACTGCCATAAGTGCACAGGATTCCATGCATGTCTGCCAAGCCATAATTTTCTCCAAAACTTTCCTCTGAAGATACCAAGTGTGATGGCTGCTTCTGCACCAGTCCTGAACTGTATATGCACAACCTGTCCTAGTGATGCTTCCTGATAATTTGGTGTGACACAGCTTCTTCTCCCAGTTAGACCAGAGACATTTCAAACACTTTTTAAAACTTTTTCCCCCAGGACTAATTTTAGCATTTTTATTTTTCATGCTCTCAGGTTTAGAGCTATTGCAAAGAAAATTGGAGTGTCACTTTGCTCTGTAGGAGGTTGTTAGCCATGCTGAATGTCAGTAATATCTCTGGGGGCATCCTCTAGTCTTTTGCTGGTGTGAGGTCACGAGGAATTCAGTAGTTTTGCCTGCATAAGTCTTAGGGAGCATTTTACTGCTTGCAGTAGGAATTGCCAGTCTTTTTCTGTGCTTTGTTGTTATTTTCAGGTAGGGCAGGTCTTACTCAGACTTGTATTGGTCATGAGAGGAAAGTGGAAATACCTGTGCCAGCATTGCTTTGTGGCTGTGTGAGTCCTGTTTCAGCCAGATAGTTTCAGGGCGTTTCTGTTTTACTTGTACAAGGTCTATGGAGTCAAAATCCCAGTACAATCACCATGTACTCCACAAGGCATCAAAAGTGGTGCAGCTACATTGTACTTAATGGGCAGCAAAATAAAGACTTGGGAGTAGATCCTGTTTTATAAGACACTGATGTACATATTAATCTAATACTGAAGACAGAATGAACAGGCCAGTCTCAAGGTGATGTTTTAATGTGTTGTGTTCTTTGTTTTGTTTTTTTGTTTTGTTTTGTTGGTTTTTTTTGTTTGTTTGTTTTTTTTCTGTAGATATCCCAGTTATCAGTAGATGAACTGAGTAGCAGCATGTTTGTTTCACAGATGTAGAAGTTCCCGATAGAACAGTAAGTTCCTTTTTGGTATTTCTCTTTATGATGAATTGATTTGTATGTGGGCACTGCATCCTCTAAACACAGGGCTGGCTCAGGCAGAGGGACTAAGCCCATGGGACCCCAATGGCTTCATGCTCTGCCGACTCAACAGGAATTCAGCAGCTGCAGCACAGACACGGACCAGCCCCGTGGTTTGTAACGAGTTTCCTGTGTCTCAAGTACCTGTGTTGCAGTGTTCACAGCCTCCCTGTGCATCCCCCCAGTCCCATGGCTCTGTTTACAGGTTGCTCTTGCTCTGCGCGGCTCCCAGCTTGCCTGCAGATGCCTCAGGGATTTGCAGTGTTGATGGCAAAGACTGCTCTGGTAATGAGATAGCTGAAAAGGTGTAACTTCTCTTTTGCTGTTAGTGACATATTTCCTTTCCTGGGGTAAGCAGGATTGGGTCAACAGCAGCTGCTGTGTATCTGCAAGGCTGGCTTGGTCTGGGCAGAACTCTGCTGGTGAGCTGCAGAGAGGGACTGGCTCATGGTGGGTTGAAGACCAGAATGAATGTTGTAAGCAACACAGTCTTCACCCCACCTGCAGATCCTGGGCTTCCTTAAGATGATAGTTTCCTCTGAGGGGAGTGATGGAGGAATATGTCCTTGGACATACAGAGTACTAGCAGTCATAGCAGCAGTATCATTTTTCCATTGCTTTTCTTTGTGAGTTTTAGCTGATGTTCATAAGACAAAATCTCTAGTAGTTTCAGTTCTTGACTATGTTTTTTTTTACCACGAGAGTAAAGAGCAGGTCAGCCAATTCAAGAAGAGGTCACCAGATTTTCTCAAAGCAGCCATTTAGTATATGCAGATATGCAACCCATTTCTCCCTTAAGTCACATATTACAGGCAGATCCTTAAATACTGGAATTTAATTTGGCAAGCAATTCTGTAATGATATCTATTAGCAATCAACAGAAGCTACTTTCTCAGTGGTGGCCCTTATCTCTGCTGACCTTAATTAAATACCATATGTATACATGACCTACTAACTGTGGCTGTGGACCCTGTTCATGAGAGGTGACACCAAGCTTATCCACATTAGTGAAAATGTTCAACTTAGACTGTACTGCTGTTCCAAATGACAGACAGACATGACACCTGAAATGTTAACCCATTTCCATAATGTGTGTAAACCAGCCTGTTCCGCCCAATAAGGAATCATTTGATTGGAAGAGCTTAATCTTGAAGTCTTCGAGATTGTTTTCAGCATTTTTTTCTGAAGACTTTCCCCAAGTGGGACTTTGGTAACTGAAACACACAGTGGTCTGACAGATGTTATTCTTTTCCTCCATGGCTGAAGTAGTCCTCGTAGCCAGGCTGGTTGGGCTAGGTCTGCAAGATAACTTGTTGGGTCCTTCAGTGGAGGATTTTCATGAGTACATCACAAAGAGGCAATTTTCTCCCAGAAGAGTGTCCCCTGTCTCTGTTTTATCTCTGGGCTCAGTTTGCCTTTGGCTTGTAACTCCTTAGGATCAGATTCAGTGTGACTGAAGGAAACAAGAGCTTACACAGATCAGGGATTCCTTTGGTCTTCTCCTTAGCCACCCTCTACTTGGCATCCCACTCACAAATCAAGACTGTTATTTGTCCACCTCCCTCTTTCACTGTTTCTCCTGTCATTGCGTGTGAAGTGCATGGGAAAGAGAGAGTCATAAGTGCAGATTTAAGAGGATGCCAAGTGTGTTACTGGCAATTTCTCCCTACATCAGAAAATTAATGGAATAAAATGTCTGTCTGCAACACAGTTATGACAACTTCTTGGGCAACACATTGAGAATTGAAATATATTAGAATTACTTTAAAAATAGAGATGTATTAACTTCTCACTATTTCTTTGTTGTTGTTTTTTTCTTTCCCCTGCAGCAGACCATGTTGAAATTCTGAACAGTAAAATTATGGAGCACCAGGACTTCTTGGTGGGAAGCTGCGCATGGCCTTTCTGTATATATTCCCCTCTTCCCTCTCTCATTCTCTACCACCTCTACAGTAAGCCTGTTGCAGCCTACATGTTAACCAAAAACTGATCAATGGGAATGTCAGAAAAAAAAAAAAAAAAAAAAAAGCACTATAGAAACAATTAACAAACAGCGCTCTGTTATATGAGATATACAAGTAGGAAATTATAATAGACTTTTATAACACATTACTTTAACACACTTAATCATTTTATGACTACCATCATGATTAGTGCATCTGCACAGCGGACTGTTGGTTTACTGTATACTATCGATGGATAAATGTTTGTCTTGTTTTTAAAGTGTTATCTTACTGTTTTGTTTACATCATAGTCTATTGATTTGTTTTAAAGTGTACATCATTATCAAGTATACTCAATACCATTTTTTCATTATTGTTATGTCTTAAGTTTTCATATACTGTAGGTTTTATGGGGTTTTGTTTTTTACTAAAAATGTTATTGTGGGAAACAGGAATTATGTGCTTGAAAAACACGACACAGAATGTTCTGCCCTTTGCTGGATTTTGCTGTTAATGTCAGCTAAAGTTGCTTATGTTAAATGCTCCTTTTATCATTTAAAACTTGCCTTCATATAGTCTCCAAATTTTTAGTACAAGTGATGTGAATGGACAGCTATCGTTTTAGTTCAGTTCAGAGTTCTTCTTTCAATACAATGAGCTGATTCTGGAAACTTTTGGAAAAAAAACCCCACAAAAGCCCACGCTCAGTAAGGGGACAGGAACAATTTGCTCAGACAGGGGTAAGCATCAAGGGATTTCTGCAGCTCTGTTGTCCATTGAAGTGCATTCTCAGCTGCAAACGGCGCACAATCTCTCTCGCTGTTCTCATGGTGCAGTCAAAACAAACAACAAAAAGATGGTGGTGGAATGAGACAGCTTCAGTTGGGCAAAAGCTCATTGCATTGGAGAGGAGCGGGTGCCAGCCGTTGGCTGGGGACGGCCCTGGGCCATGGCTGGGTAGCACTGAGCCCTGGGGCTTGTCTCCACCAAGCATGCTGAAACATTTTGGCCTGAAATCTTGTATGTGTCTCTTGTTGAAATTTTGTCAGCATGCCCCATTTATTTAATCACCATTTTCCATAAGTGGGTGATTTCCACCCCTCCGCCATGATCTCTGGCCCTGTAAAGCAAACACAGCAGTAACACAGCAGCAAAAAGCTCATCATAAGCTCTCTGCTGTAGATAAACATTCGTCTTAATGGAGTTCCTGTAGGTCAGTGGATTTATTTTGGCACCTTCTACTTGATCAAGAGCAATGTTTGCTGCACAACAAGGGCTAGTTCTCAATACCTCCTTTTCATACGCACGAATAAAACCATTTCAGCCCGTGCACCCTGGACAGCCCTGCCTGTCGTTATGCTGCGTTGCTGAACAATCTGGCTGCAGAAATGCATTTTGGTTGAGGATGCCTCCAAATTCATCCCTGTCATAGCTCTACAGTATCATTGTAATTATGGAAGAGATGGATTTGCTGCTGTAAATCCACAAACTCCATACAAGGAGAAAGAGAATCAAGGAAGAGGCCAGCTCACAGTGTCTGGAGGGGCGACCACCCCAAGCTCAGAGTGGTCTTGTAGAGTGCCAAATTCAGACAACCAGATCTTCTTCTCTTTTCCCAGTTCCTTGGCCTTGGTTAGATTTTCCTTGCCCCCTCTCCTGCAGTGTGAGCACAGAGAGTTTGGTAGATGTATATCTCCATGGGCCACGAGCGATGGAGGCACACCTAGGGCTCTGACCGTCTGCCCATGGAGACTCATTCATAGCACGAATCTTTGAGGAGCCCAGCTCAAGGCCTTGAGGAATATTTTTGTTCAATTCAGCAGACTTTGAACCAAACCCTAATAGAAAGGGGAAAAAAACCACCCCCCCTCCCAAGACCTGCTTTATGGACCCTGAGTTTTGACAGTCGATTATGTCTGTGGATGTTCCCCAGCCATCTGTGCTCACAAGCAGTGGGGTGGCCTGAAATCAGTGACTCTCATTTGTATTGGCAACCACATACCTGTTCTTTTCACCACTGTGTTTCTGTTTCCCGAAACCATAACATTGTTAGTGGAAAAAGTGGATTTGAGTACTTCCTGTTTGAAATTATTTGTGTATCAAAAATGGGTTTTGCACAACCTGTGCCAGTGCCTCAACAAAGAACAGAGCTGATCTTCTTAAGCCAGAAAGGATGCATTCAAGCTTGTATGGCTTTATGAGTTCAAGGAGGTTGAAATTTTTTCAGTGCTAAATGGATTTTTGTATATCTTGAAACTTTGATGTAACCTCCTATTTTATTTATCAACTTAAACATCTGGCATAGATGTGCATAGAATGTAAACCTAGAATACAGCTGTTTTCATGTCACATTTAAAGCACTGAAAAAAAAAGGCGTTTAAGGATTATTTTTTATTAAAGAGGTCCAATGAGGGATGTTCAGGGTAGTTCTATTAGGTGCCACAACAGTTTTTATATTGCTGGCAAATTTAGAGTTAATTTGTAAATGAGTTTAAGGAAAGAAAAGCTTGAAGCACTAAACTTCACCAAATTCAAAACAATCTCGGCAAAAATGCCATTTTGAGGTAGCACTATTTAAACTAGTTGTGCAATGACTTGCTCTAATTTTCTTTGTTCAAGAAAGAAAAGAAAAAAAAAAAAAACAGTCGCCAGACTATAAATTTCCTAAATAGACTATTACAAAGTCACCGAGCTAGTTAGTGACTCTAAACAAATGTCATAAAAGCATGAATATCATCCTTTATTTGACAAGAGATGTATGTAAGTTTGTTTAAATCGATATAATTTTAGTGACATTTTTATAAGCTTCCCACTTTCCATGAACCTATATTTTTTATTTATCCAAAGTTATTTCTCTTTGTCCATTTCTCTCAGCCTTATGCAAACAATATGCAAGAAATGCTGAAACTTGGATAAAACGGGTCATGCAGAGGGAAAATGAAAGCTGAGATTGATCATTTTCACGAAAAAAGGTTGTTAGTAGTTTCAATAAAAAGTACTACTACTAAACTGTAACATAAGCAGACAATAAAAGAGGGATTTAAAATAAAATGGATTCATAAAACTATTAAGATTATTTTTGTTAAATACAGTGGTTTTAGTAATTTGGAACATGATTTCACAATCAGCCGTGTTTTTTAGTTGGAAATTTTTAGCTGATGATTTTTGACTGTGTATTTTTGCATCGCAATGTTCTAGAAGCCGTTACCTCCCCGGGCAGCCCGCGCCGGCCCCGCTCCCGAGCGCTTCTCCTCCGGGCCGCCCCTCCTCGCTGCCCCGCTCCGCGCTCGGCTGCTCCCCGGGGACGGCACGGCCGGGCCGGGGTCCCGCTGCTCCTCCCGCTGTCCCGGGGCAGCGGGGACCCAGCCGAGCTGGCACCGGAGCCAGGAGCGTGTTGGTGGCACGGGTGGCCGGAGCGGGACGCGCCTGTGCCGGCGGCGCCCCCTGGCCTGGCTCGGGCTGGCGCTGGCACAGTAGGAGTAGCTCTAGGACACGCCGGGTACACAACGATTGAGAAACTGGAGTCCTCGTTTTGTTTATCCCTTGTACATTTCACAGACATGAAAATTGAAAAAGGTGAAATTTATGAGGAAAATCTAATTTCCCATTCCTGTTGAATGGATTTAGTTTGATATTGACCTGATTTTACCATGTGCCTGTTGAAGGCCTTAGAGTATATACTGTATGTTAAAGACTGTAATAACTTTAAAAAAAAAATAGTTGATAGCCTAATCCAAATGTAAATAGAGCTACAACTCATTGTTACTAGGCTACAACGCATTAATTCATGTCATATATTTTCATTTCTCTACCATTAGTTTTTAAGGTTTTCATTATTGCTTTTTTTGATATCTTTAGTAACTAATGAATTTAATTTTGAAGGAGAGTTAGAGAAAGTTTAAAATTTTTAATACATGTATTCAGCCCATTTAGTTATATTCTAAACCAACACTGAAGCATGGTAAGGTATAGAATACAGTCCATAACTAGTTTGTATAGTTTACAGTTTAAGAACAAAATTAACTTTGTATGTAACTCCTACAATGATAGATTCATTGTTAACTAATTATATTAAGTTGTTGTTGCTATGGCAACAAAACTACAACATGGCTACCTTTGTATACATTATTTGTGAAATTTTCACATGTAAATTAAAAGTGATGTGTAACAGTATGAGCTTGTTAAAGGTACAGTTCGATACTGTCAGATAAAGATATGATTGAATATTTTTAAAATCCCAAAGTCCCATGTGAACGCTGAATTTGTGTCTTTAAGGTCACTTTTTCAGTCAAGAAGTTTACAACACATGGATTTAGAGTCAGGTTTTATAGCTTGTAGAAATTGTTGTGTGGCAAGGGTTATTCCACAGTATTTTCACTTCGGAAAAACAGCAGCCTGTATTTACAGCGTAGTGACCGGTCTTGCTTTCATTTCACATCCATTCACACAGTGGGAATTCAGAATTAATCAGTTTCAGTACTGTAGCTTTGCCTGCAATTTTCTTTTCTCCAGAAATTGAACACACACACGATTACGTTATGATCAGGGCTAAATAATTAAGCATATAACTATTTTAATACTAATTTATATTAGCAAAAACTGTACATAAGAAAAAAATATTGTGGAATGACCCCGTAACAGTGTTGAAGATACAAATATGCTGCAGTTAAACTGATTCAGTTAGTGTACGAATGTGTGAGACACACCTTTTTTGCACTTATGTACATAGTCCACGAAAGAAATCCTTGGAACTTATTTTGAATATAAAAAGTCTGTAATAATACAGGAAAAGTTTGTAAAAGAGATAGGTATTACTAAGGCTTTGAAAAGGAGGAGTTTTTTGCTATAAAACTTATCTGAAAGCATGATGTTGCTTTGCTGTTGTAAAAGCTTTGTAGTTTGCCATAGCTTATTATACAGCAGACTGATAACAGGTCAGCTCCAACCTGCAGCACAGAGAATGGGAAACGGTGTGGAATTAATTAGTAAGGTCACTAGCAAAGATTCAAATTACTTTTTTTAATCAGCCTACATTTTCAAACACACCCCAGGTCATGTTTCTGATAGGTTGTGTTCTCTGTGAATCCTGTTAGGACTGATAGGTCCATGGCAGCACACACACATTTTTCCTAGCACCTAATCCTATTTCTGTCTGGAAGTGTTTATCTGTGGGAGGTGATTGTCATTGTGACGAGTGTTTTAAGTCCCAGAGCAAATTTGAAATGTCACAACTTTTTGATTTTTTTTTTCCCCTGACCTTTTGGGGCACGGTAACAGAGTGGAAGGAGCTGGTGAGCCATGGATGGACAGGGATGGGTTGGGATTGTCTGGGACCAGTTCTTTCTGCTGTGTGACAGCCATGGTGTTTATTTGAGAGGCACATGGTAGTGCTGCAGGTGCTGCTGGGGCAGGGAGGTGGAGGCTGGTGGCAGCGTGGCCAGCTGGATGCTCTAGGCTGGGACTAACAAGCCCCTTTGAGTTGCCACCAAAGAAGAGCAAAGCTCCTTAGTGAGCAGCCTCTTGTTCCTGTTTGTGTTGGTGCTGCTGCAGCTCTTCACTGCTGGGGGATTTTGGAGCCGCAAAAGCACCTATGTTGACCCATTTATTTTTGATTGGAACAAGTTTCATTCAGATTTTGTTGGATTTTTTTTTTTTTTTCCCCAGACCCAAGCCCCAGTTATGCTTCAGAAAAGTAGCTGGTTTTGCCATGAGTCTGGTCCTGACTTGAGCAGTGAGCCAAGTCTCCCAGAGCAGGACTGGTGGGAGGTGGCATCCAATGTCACGGTTGCCCATCATTGGATACCCCAGGGTTGGAGGCTGAGCTGTTGCTGCCAAGCCCAAGATCTGTTCCTTGGCCAGCATTCCCGACTTCTGGTGATGCCAGTGTGTGTGCCCAGCCAGCCCACTCTGCACCACGGGGCTGTGCTAGTGGTGATTTACTGAAATGGAGCAGCCCCAGGGTCCTTAAAATGAGGAAAAATCAGATGTTGCTTCTCTCCGTGGTGTTATATAATAACCTAGATTTTAATACAAAATAATCAGCTAGTTCAAGCCACCACACGATTACAGCTTCCCTTTGCCATAATCAGTTTCTATAATCAAGCTCTTTCTCATTTCTAGGATTATGAGAGAAAAATATTTTGCACTATGTGAAATGAATCATAGCTGGTCAAACTTTGTCGGGGTATGAGCATGATCATGACAACACTGCTAAAATCTTTGCTAGTGATCTTTACTGACATCCTCTATCATCAAAAATAACTCTATATGCCTCTCAACAGAGATATTTAAACATGCAAAATAACACAACTGCTAAATAAAATGAAGTTATTTTTCCAAACACACAACAGAGAGAATTACCTGACACCGAATTACAAGGTTCCAGTTCTTTATTACTGTACACAGATGCTATTTGATAGTGGTGGAAGCCAAATGATTTTGTTGCCATGGCTTTTGTATCCTAGCAGATGAGGGGATGATAAGACCATTCTTAGACTGGATTATGGGATTTTTTTTTCCCTTTCCAATTAGCTTTGTTTTAATTTTTTTAGATCATGAAAATGAACCAACTCCTCACCCTTTATTACATCACCTGACAACAAATCACTATTTTTTTTTTATAAATAGAGAATTGTATTTTAGGCAATCACTAAAATCAAAGAGAGACTGTTCTCCTAAATTGTCAATTTTTAATTTAAAGATATAAAAACATTTATACTGTACTGTGTAAAGTAGATATTTGAAGCACATTCTTCTTTTCATAGGCATTTCTGGTAAAACAAAGTAAGGGAAACATTAGATATCAATTTAATGGAATAGTTTAGAAAATATATACAAATGATTACACTTAGCCCTGTGGAATTGTAAGAAATTAAAATATCATTGGATCCAGACAGGCGTAGGTTAATGCAGTATTTGAGTTCTGTAACAGGATAGTTCATTCCCTCAACTGCTACCAACAGGGTGTACGCTTTGAATTTATGTTTCTTTTTGCCACATTATATTGCTGTAGTGCTTGTACGTGCTTTAGAAATGTGCATAATGCTACTCATTTTAGTATGTTACTTCTATATTGTTATTGTTTATTTTTTGATCTTTTAATAAAGTGTATAAAATTCTTGGTTATGTTTTTTATGGATCCATATCTACACATTAATAGGAGTTTACTTTAAAAACTTTTCAAGTTCCAGTTTATTAGTCCCAAACTTCAAAGACTCTGATGTAAAAATAATAACTAATGAATTTGAATCTATGTTATATCTGAAGTGTAGATCAACAGAATAAATTTCTTTCCAGAAAATATCTTCAGTATTTTGAATTCTGTAGCCAGTGCCTCCTTTTTACTGGATGCATTTGGCCTATCATATTAAAGTTACTAACACAAGACAGACATTTGTATTTTAGAAAAATAAAAAGTAAAACTTTCCAGATGCTGCCTTTTGGTTTCTCTCGTGTCTTAGACCTTCGGAGGCACATGTGATGTGGTCTGCTTGGCTTGTATTTTTCCATGCTTCCTTTCTCACCCTGTCTGTGATATGATTAGAGAAGAGATCAGAGCTGTGCATTTGAAGATAACCATGAAGAATTAATCTACTCCCATTCAAAGGCCTGCAGCTTTTGTAGAAAAAACTGTGTATTAATTTTTCTCTTTCAGCATTTGTGTCAGATACCGTTTTAAATGTCTCAGTGCAATAATACAACAGTGACCTCCCCTTTGGCAGCAGCCTGCATTCCCCAGCTCTCTTCCAAGTGCCCAGCTCATCCCGGGCTGCGCAGCCAGGCCCGTGACTCTGGCCAGCACAGGCTGGGGCTGCCTCTCACCATGGTCTGGAGCCACCCTGGCTGAGCTGGGTCTAGGCTGCTGCAAGAGAAAATTGCTTCTTGATGAGCTTGTTTGTCCTTTCTGTAACGTTGCGTAGATTTAGACGTAAGAAAACTGCTCAGCAGTGAGGCCACCTTGGTCACCACCTTCATACCAACAGCATTGCGTCAGAGGGGCTTTTACCCTTGAACTGGCCTGTGATCACCACTTGCTCCATCAAGGCTTTAAGCTGGAGGCACCGGGCCAGGGCACGTGGGTGTCCCTGGTCACAGCATCTCTCAGCTGCTGGGCGGCAGAGGACGTCAGGAGCCCCGAGGATGTGAGTGACTGCCCTGGTGCTGTGTGTGTCGGTGCAGCTGTGGCACCCAGGCGGCCGTGACAGGACACCGGCGTGACGGGTGAGCCTGGAGGGTGCAGCCACAGGAGCTCGGTGCCAGCACAAGGGAGTCCCCTCACAGCAGGGCAGGGATCCTTGGCTGCTTTCCCAAAGGAGTTTAAGAATCTGACTCTTGGGACTTGGGGGAGGGATTAGGAGTTTGAGAATGTGTTTCAGGGGATGTGGGTGCAGTAGAGCTGCTCGGCGCAGGAGCGATGTTGAGGAGGCACTGCCAGAGGGGGCTGGGCAGACACTGCTCCTCATGCCCAGTAGGACAAACTGCTGACTTTGAGAACACAGACTGAACCCAGGACAAATTATGTAACTGCTGCTTTTTCATCAGCCTGTTCCCCTGACATCTCCTTGCAGGTTAATTGGCTCTATTTGTGTGTCAAGGCCACTTGGAGCTTCTATAAATTACTCCTGCCTTATCTGATGGCACAGTTAAATGTCTGAATTGTTTCTAAGATCAAAAAAAAAAGTGGAACTGAAACTTTTGTAGGCAGTTGATGTGGAAGGATGGGATCCTTCCTGGATGGTGGTTCTAATTTTTATTGCTAGCTTTGGTCTGGCTTCCTTTCCCTGCAGGATGGAGATGGGCTTTCAAGTGATGCATTCCTTGAGATGTGGGATGGGCTGGGCCTTGACTGCTTGAAAACACCAGCTTTACTCAGAAGCCTCCCCCATGGAGGAGATTGGGGGTGGGAGTCCCACACTAGCACTGAAAATTGAAGGTACTTCACCAATAAGAGACTTTAAATTGTGTTTCAAGGCCAAACAGCACCCTTGGGCCAGGGACGTGGGATTTTACCTGGGGCCCACTTGCAGAAGTTACAGGAGGAGCTGCTGCAATCTGCTTTATAGATGGAGCTGGATTAAAGAACCTGACCAAAATTATTCATGATGCTGTATTTACAGCATGTGTCATTTTGAAGTCTTACAGCACCTGGCCCATCTACTTTTTCATTGGAGCTTGTTTGTGCAGGAAAGTCAAGTTTAATTCAAAATTCTCTTTTAGCTCTTCGGCTGTTGAAGCTTCAGTAGGAAACATGGGAAAATTTTGATTTTTCAAGACTTGCACCATATTCAGATGGTCCAAAGCCAGTTTTTATTCAATCTGGTCTTAGTGCTGGATAAATAGATCAATTTGATTTATTTATTATGAGAAATAAGAGAATGGATAAATGTTTGGCTAATCCCCAATGAGTAGTGTATCTAAAATATGCTCTCTAACACAAGCTACCCATGACTCTCCCCAGCAGAGGTCATGTTAGAGTGCAGGACAGTGAGGAACAGCCTGTACCCTCTCACTTGTGCTCTGAGCTGTTACTGCAGATGATGCACTCAGGTGCCTTGAGTGCACCTCTGAGATGGCACCACGTGCCAACAAAGGATCCCTGTGAGTGGGCTGGGAGGCCTCTGAGGTGTCTGTGAACAGGGAGACAGAAAATGCCACAGCCTGAAGGCCATGGGGACGGGCTTGGAGGAGCAGCCACCCAGCAAGCCAGTTCTGATGGGGTCCCAGCAAGGCTTGGCTCAGTTGGAAGATGTTTGCTTTGCCCTTCTTCCTCATTTGGCCTTTTTCAGGGTGGCTCTGCCAGTCTGTTTAGCAGGCACATGCCCTGGCATCTGCCCCACTGTTCCCACTGCCCTTCCCATGGATACCAAAGTGTAAATCCAGCCCTGGGGGGATGGCACTGTGACACCTCACCAGCTGCCTGAGGAAGATCCCCACGGGCAGGCAGGAGGCCCTGGTATGGTGTTGCTGGACCATTTCTCTCTTCACAGTCACAGCTAGGCTCCACAGAGGTATCTCTGCTTTGCTCCATGGTTTGTGTAAATGATTTGCTTGTAAACGTTATCAGAGCCTTCCCAAGGGAGCTGCTGCCTCCCACCCTCCGCAGCCACTGCTGCTCAAAGCCTGTGTCTGTCATCAACACAGCTTCTGCTTTAATGCTTCACAGCACCAACGTTCAGCCCATCTCCATGGCAGTGCTTCTGCTGCAGTTCCTGCATGTCCTGTGCTCCCCATGGCCGTGAAGCCTTTGTGGCCGTGGCCCCACCTGCCCCACAGCCCTGCCAGCCCCCAGTTTTGCCCTCACACCTGCAGCACAGTGGCACCTGAACATCTGGCAGGGCTCACACTGAGGAACAGCTGCTGGTGATCACATGAAGGGATGCTGGGGTTGTTTTGGACTGCATGTGGCTGCACCAAAGCAAAGGTGCCTTGTGCTTTGCAAAACTTCTGGAAAATTCTTAATGAAGAAAACTGTTTTGCTTTCCCCCACAGAAGCCTGAATCAAAGCCATCAAGCCACCTGCCCTGTGGGGTGAGTCTGCTCAAAGGTCACACTCTGCCATGCCAGTAAGGAGACACAGGATATCCCCGTCACTGTTCTCAGAGCCATGTGCAGCCGTGCCAAAGCAGAGGAAATACAAAGGTAAGACCTCATATTTTCTAGGGTGCTGGGTGCTGGTGGCCACCCACACCCCATTGATTCTGGGGTATGCAGGAGCAGCAGGTGCTGGCTCAGCAGCTCCCCTGCCTGGAGCATCCCTTGTGCTTTGGAAGCTGTATGTGCCCAGTCCTGCTGCCTTGGCCCTGTTGTGACCCTCAGCAAGGGTAGGGACAGGCAGGGCCCCAACAGTGCTGCCAGCAGGCAATGCACAAGTCACACATCACGATATTACTTGTGCTATTGCATAAATCAAGGGGATTTTGGTGAGGGTAACAAGGGCAACTTGGGGCTCTGAGCTGGGGAAGGTGAGGCCTTGGGAGATTTTAATTTCTTACACTGAACAGTCTGAGGGTGGGGGCTGTGGCCACATTTGGACCAGTGGGGTTAGACTGAGGGTTGCCCATGCTGAGGAGGGAGATGGGCTGCAGTTCTCCCGCCAGGCTCTCACCCCTCTGCCAGCTTTGCTCAATTATCGGAAATCCTTTAAGCTTTTGCATTAGTGCTGTATTTAGGTCTGCACTGTATTAGGGCTTGGCATAGGGAGTGCAGTGAGATTTCTCAGTTAATAAAGAATGTTTTAAAGGCATTTGTCACTGTGGGCCCGCTGCCGGGAGCCAGCTCTCTGGGCAGGCAGGGAGGCTGCTGTGGGAGGTGAGGGAGCTGGGCTGGCTCCAAGGCCTGCTGTGCTTGGCCCTGGCCAGGTCCTGTCTCTGCCCCTGTGCTCCCACACTGAACTTTGGGATGGAGGGTCCTCGTCTGCCCCCATTACCCACCCAGCCAGGGGGCACATCAGGTTGTGCATCCCAGGGCTGCAGCTAGTGACCTCCCTGCCCATCTGCATCAGCACAGCTGCTGGCAAAGCCCAGCCACCCTCCTGTGAGGCTCCCGGGCTGCTGTGCTGGCAGGAGGCCCGTCCTGCTGGCAGTAAATGTGTCATTGGATGGTGATCAGGGATGATGAGTCACGAACGCCCACCGCCAGCCAGCCAGCCTGGCCAGTCCTGGCACAGGGCTGCAGAGCAGGAGCTGGGAGAGCTCTGCTTCCTCCTCCTCCTCTGCCTCTCCCCACCTGCAGCCTCACCAACCTGCATCTTCCATGGGGCACCACATGATGGAGCATCCCTCTGGCAGAGCTTACCTGGAGCTGAGGTGACAGTCAGCTTCCCTGGACCAGTGTGGGGATGTGACGGACCCCCACCCTGCTCACAGGTGTCTGACACTGCCACAGCCCTTGGACAGCTTGGCAAGGATGGGGCTGAGGGGGCTGCCTGCAGAAATGTGTGTCCCCTGGACTGTAAGTAGCTGAAGGTGGGGCTGGGCCAGCTCAAGGTGTGCTGCCAGGAGCCTGGAGGAGCCTCTGGACTCCTCTTTCATTGTGGATTTTTCTTTTAATCTGGTAATTGTTGAGGCTACAGTATTAGATCCAGATTTTGAGCCACTAGTGATGGGCTGTGGCAAATGGCCCACGCTCTTGTGGAGGGCAAAGCTCAACCCTTGGCTTGTGGCAAGTAAGGAGCCTTCTCTCCCTGCTCAGCCCTGTGAGTGGCACTTCAGCACTTTGAGCCTTGTCCCCAAACTCTAACCCCCACCACTGTGTGAGGGCCACAACCTGGAGAAAGCCAGGCTTCTGCATCAGACCATGGCTGCTACATGAAGGACAGGGGAGAAGTTGTGCTGTGGCTCAAGTGACATCCTGAGCAAGCCCATGTCACTCTGCACGTGGCGCAGGGCTGCAGAAAAAGCAAAAGCAGCCCCAGTGCCGCTCCCAAAACCACCACAGGGGTCCCCAGGGAGGGCCCCAACCCCAGAGAGAAACCATTAGACAGGGAAAGCTTTTATTTCCTTTCTGTCTTTGCCTTTTCCAGGGCCAAGCTTGATTATTCCTTTCAGCAACACTAAGTGCTAGAGAGGCTCAGCAGCCAGAGATCAATTTTCTCTGCTCTTGATGCAATGTGTCTGTGCAGGGGGAAGTGGCTTTTTTCCCCTCCCTTCCTATTGTGCTGAGACTTGGTGGGTGCCACCAGGGGCAGAGGGAGGGTGACAGGGAACCTGTGCCAGTCCCCACCTGGTGCTGTGCTGATGGAGAGTGTCAAAGCCTTTCACTCAGGGCCACTGAAGGGCAAAGATATTGCTGGGAAAGGAATGCCAGCTCATCTCAGACATCAGTACCACTCTGAGGCACAGTGTAGGGTGGGACTCTCTGCTCCTGCTGTGACGTCCTCTCTCACTGGCCATGAGGCACGTGCTAATGGAAGATGACTTTGTTTCCAGGGAACATGCAAAAATAGTCTCCACAGGAATGATATGCGAAGATCTCACTTTTAAGTGATTGGAACATAGTGGTGGCACAAGGTATGAAGACTGAACACAGAGGGATTCAAGATGGTTCTCAATTACGCAGACAAGATAAGGAAAAAAATTAAGAGAATTGCAGAATTTTAAGAGGATAGGAAAGAATTTGGCATGGGATTAAATATTAGAGAAAATATCAGAACAGTAAAAAAGCAGATGGGAAAAGCCTGAGGGGTGAGGTAGATGGACCAGAGCAAGGAGAGCTATCAGCCCACAGACAAGGACTAACTTAGGGATGAGCCCTGGCACTGTCCCCACAGCATGCCAAGTCCACATCCCCACACTGGAGCTGTCTCCAGGTCTGCTGTGGCCCAAGGCAGAGGGAAGAGCATCCTCTCCCTGGCACTGGACTTGCTCAAGGGCTGCTGACAGTGAGCTGTCCATGGCTGTGGATCAGTGAGGCAATGGATCAATGAGGCAGCGAGCCCTTGGTGTGAGTGGTGGCTCGGTCCGTGCAGGGCTGTTTGCTGGGCTGTCTGTGCAGGGATGGGAGGTGGTTGCCTGTCCTGGAGGCTGGGAGGGAGCACCAGCCTGGTAGAGCCTCCATTTTATTCCAGCAGCTATTGGTTTGATCCTCCGGACTGTGCAAATTAGGAAATTCTTTGAAACAACAAAGTGTCACACTGCAATGCCACGTAGCAGCCCTTTGCTTTTTAAGCAGAAATACAGCCGGGGTTTGGATCACCAGCTTTTATCCACAAAATGCTCAAGCAAGTTCATAAACTGCAGAACAAAATGCTAAAGATGGCAGGTAATTACGGCAGAGACCTCTGGAGTCCTCCCAGCATGAGGAGCACCAGCAAAGCTGTTGATGGGCTTCCACTGCTTCTGATCCTGGCTGGCAAATATTAATTTTGGGTTTTTTCAAGTTGAGAAATTAACTGCTTTGCAACCCCATCTAATTTAAATACTCCAATTAAGCAGTTTCAATGCTTTTCTCCTCCCAGGACCTTCCCTGGCCAAGCACTTTAACCCCTTGGTTCCCAGGCTCCTGGAGCAGTCAGCCTCTGAAGGTCTGCTGGTTTGGCTCCCTTGGATGATGATGATGGATGCCACATGTCATCCAGGCTGCAGCTCTCTGGGGTGTTATGAAGACCTTTGCTGGTGTCTGGATTTTCTCCAAGAAGCCAGGTGTTTCTTTCCAGGACAGCTGACAGGCTCTGGTGTGGAGGACACACAGCTTTGTCCCATCGGCCTCTCTTGACAGGGAAGCTGATCATGTGTCTCATAATGAGGTCGCTGTGTTCCTGCTCTGCAGACGGCTTGCTGGCTGTTGGCAAAGGCAGCCTGGGGAGAAGCTCTGCCTGGCTCCCACTGCCCATGGCTCTGCCATGGCACTGCTATGGAAAGCCTTTCCCTCTGGCATCAGGCTGATCTCCTCTGGAAGCATCTCATCCAAGACGTGCCTCTGCCCTCATCAGAGACACGTGCAGGGTGGCCCTTTGGGGACATGTGCCAGGCACAGGGACTCTCTGCTGGTGTGTTTGCACATCTTCAGCTGTGGCTGGGGAAAAGAGATGGATAGGAAAGTGAGTCTCGTCAGCACGGGGAACACGGTCGTGGCAGGAAATGGTCTGTGATAGTTTGACATGATGTTCCATGACTCTAAATCAAGTAGGATGTGCAACCACCACCCTGCAGCTTTTGGTGACAGTGGCATTGCCCACCTGGGAAGTGTATCTCCCACATGCTATGAGCGCTGCCAGAACTGAGATATTGTGCATCCCATGCCAGCCAGGAGTGATGCTCCAGGAAAGGGCCACCAGTATTCCAACAGAAATGTGCCCATGTCTCCCAGCCAAGGCCCTGCCACGACGACAAGGTGCTCGGCTGTCTCGGTGACACCACCTGTCCCTAGGCTGGGGACAGGACAGGTCTCAGGTCACTGCACAACCTGGCAGCACCCGCCCGGGGACTCAGCACGCTTTAATGAGCTCAGCACTGGAGCCTGCATGCAGGAATTAACGACTCGGAATAACACTTGTCACTTTGCTGTGAGGAAATTGTCGAGTGAAAAGCAATTTACTAAAAAAGAGTGAGGAAAGAAATGGTTTTGCTTATTAAGATCAACATCATATTAAAGTATTTTCTCAATACCTCATTTGGATTGAATTTTACATTTTCTCTCTCTTGTTCTCACCAATGGGAGAAAAGCAAGGGGCTTCACTCTAATTAATTGTTGGCTGCTTCATTTGGCCAGCAAATTTCTTGGGCAAGTTTACACATTTCTGTAGCATTTGGATTGCAAATGCTGCAGGAATATGATAAAAAAGGAAAACGTGGAATTCTAAGAGCAAATGGGAACCTTTCTGTAAGATACCAGTTTAAAATTGCTTTATTTTTACAAATCTTAAAAATATATCTTGACAGAGTATTTACCTCCCCCCCCCCCCCCCCCGCTTTCTTTTCATTTGGAGTTTAAAGCAACAGGTTTGGTTTATGTGTTCACTATTGCCTTCTGGCTTTTTAGTCTTAAGGAGCTGTATTTTCCGCTTTACTCTACTGTAGGAAACTTTAAAATATGTATGTGTATGTATTTCTATGAAGAGGCTGTCCCATGAGTTGGTGATTTAACAAAGGCAAATCTGAGGACAGCCCCATCCCCTCAGCTTTGCAGAAATTTGTGGAAGGTGGTACCCAAGGAGAGGGTGCTGTGCTGGCAGCCTGTCAGGTATTGTGGAGGACAGGCCACTTTTGGAGAGCCACGGAGCTGCAGCTCGTGAGCCCAACACAGACCCAGTGAGCAATAGCTGGAGGCGCTTCCCGGCAGTGCAGAAAGGATTACAGCAGCTTGGACTGTGAAGGGCAACGAGGGGAGAGCGCGGCGTCTGGAGAAAATAGGAAGAGGAATGACCCGTGAAACCACATTTCTGGCTTCACCACCGCTGACTTGCTCACACAGAGCAGTGACTCATCACCACCCAGAGACCCAGAGACCTGCTCGGATGCTAATCCTGCTGGCAGGAGATGCAGCGTCAGAGGGGATAACCAGGAGAGGGCTGGTGGGGAGGTGAGGGGCTGCAGGCAGTGAGTGTGGCAGGGTGTGGCAACAGCATCTCCCCCTGTGGTGCTGTTCAGCTCCTGGGCCAAGCTCTTCAAAATGGCTGGTGATCTGGTACCACGTCTGCAAGCCAGAGAGATGCTTCTCCCAGAAATCCCAATACTCTCCTTGTATCAATTATATTTCAGTGCAGCCCTTCTTCTGCTTCAGAATCGGTAATTGCTTTGGAAAATGACCTTTACCTCTTTTTAAGCACCATCATGTCTTTTGTTGCTACTAAAGTAATGGCTAAAAGCTGAGGGATGGCAGAAAATTAGAAATTTCTGAGAAAGGTCCTCAGGATTTGCCTCTGAGTCATCTCTGTATTGGCAGGAAAAGCCGGCAAAAATAAAAGTATCTCTGCAGGTTCTGAAACAGCCCCAGAATTAGGAGTCTGGGCCAGGTGGACACATCCAACCCCTAAGACACATTTCACTGGAACCTGATGGGGCTGAGATCAAAAGCTGTCATTGCAGTTATGTGAATGGTGTGACACAGCCTCCTTGAATGAGCTGTGAGAGCAGCCTCCGGTGCTCCTGCAGCCATTTGAGCCCTGAGGAGCTGGTCCCCAGCTGAACACCATAAGGCAAATAAGTGGATTAGCAAAACCTCTGGAAGAGACGAAGAAGAAATGACACTAGGTCTTAAGCTGGTTTTGCATGTATTTACGCAAATGATGTCCCCAGCTAGACGGTAACTGAGGTGAAATCTGGGCTATCCCTGCTGCCCTGGCTCAGCAGCCTGCTGCAGGCTTCCTGGCAGAGGAGAGCCTGGTTTGTAGCTCGGGCAGACACAGGGAGTCAGAGCTGATCAATGATGGCAGCGGGGACAGCCCACAGGAGGTGGTGGTGGCTGGGCAACATCCACACTGTGGCTGCAGTGGGGAGGCTTTGGCTGCTGGGAGGTGCTGCAGTCCCACCCTGGCATCCACCGGACATGTTCCAGACTCCTCTCCTCATCCATGGCTTGGAGATGCTCCTTTGTCAGCTCTCAGGGTACTGCTCCCGGTCTGCCTCCCTGTTAGGCACAGCACCGGACAGAATTCATCTCTCACACTGGTGAAGTGGGGATTGCAATTATTCCTGGCCCTTGCTTGTGCCATCTGTCTGTTCCCTGAACATCCCTGCAGGATCTGTGTCTTAGCAGGTTAATTTAATAAGAGCCTGCTTTATTGTTGCTGGCTGCAGGCACAGCACAGGGCAGCTGAGTCCATCAACAGCGCAGAGCTGCTCTGGCAGCAATCAAATCCTGCCTGGATATTCATTTGGGAAGGTTGTTTTGCTGAGAAAGGGCAAACCCTCCTGGGGCAGCACTGAGGGCTCAGCCCTGCTCCTTTCTCCTTGGCAGGAGCTGTGGAGAAAGTGGCAGCAGAGATTAAATCAGGCCTTTGACCCGGGATGTGCCACACCTCACCGGGAGGAGATGGTGATAGTGAGGGAGTGGCAGAGGTGGTATTGGCAGGAGGTGCCCTGCATGTCTGGCTCAGGGCTTGGCCATTTATGGCAGAAGCAGCTCTTCCTATCCAGCGTTTCAAAACCTTTTACATCACCAGCTATTTTTGTGGCTTGGGACATGTGGTAGGGCACAAGGCGGTGAAAGAGCTGTGCAAACTGTTTAATGAAGGGAACGACTCGTCTTAAGGATAACGAACAACCTTGGAGATAGGTCCTCTTTTTTCAGCTGTGGGCATCTATGCCAAGGTTTTAAGTTCTGTGAGCTAGGAAATAAATCTTGGCAATCCAAATCAATACTGCAGGAGGGGAAAATAATTCATTTTTCCAATCCCGTGTCCACCTGCTTGGGCTTCCCCTCAGCCCAAGAGCGAGGTGTTGCTGGTTAAAGTCAATTGCACAAAAACATATTTGGCTTTTCTCCCGCTCTGCTCTTTGCCCCTTCCTCTCCTGCAGTCATTCCTCCACCCATCACAAACAGAACAGACCAGCAGTGCCACCAAGACGTGCACATAATGAACCTAAGTGACCGTGTAATCTTATTATTGTCACCCTCCCTTGCCCCTTTTATCCCTCCCCCCATTTATCACTGTCGCCGATTGTGTCATGGTTAAAATTAGATGGGAAGCTCCTCTGGGAGCAACTGCGGCTTTCCTTTATCCCGAGCACCCTGAGTGCATTAAGGTACTTTGCAACAACTCGTGATTTCTAATGGGGTTAAATTAGGAGGCAGCCTGTTTTAATGCTCACCTTTTTACATTTTCGAGCTGATTCACCAGCTACATGGAAATCTTCCATCCAGGCACATCTGCCTCCCGCCAGAAATTCACTTGACAACACAATTCTGGAGACAACGGCAAAGGAAGGAGGGCTTTTTACTTACATGTAATAAATAAAAGTGAATCAAACTTGGTGTAACTAAAGTAAGATTTGTTCTGGAGGATAAAAGTCCTCAATGACCTTTTCCCATAATGCATATGTTCTCTTTATGAAAAGGAAGTGAATAAAATAAAGCTGTTTGTGAAAACAGCCACAAGCAGGGTCATCTCCTCAGTACCTTTGGGTGGTTTTAGCCTTAACCAGGCACCTCTCTAGGGCTGCTGGAAGGTCAGGATGAACAGAATGCAGCAGCTGTGTCTGCCTTGGACTTGCAATCAAACAGCTGATGCAGAGGGGAAAGGGACAAATCCAGCACCTCACACACGCCTGCTGAAATTCTGCACACCGCAGGGAGCAGCAGAAACAGATGTGGTTATATTGGAGGGCAGCTTCTCCTCCGGGTGGGAATCATTGAGTTGGGTCTGAAGTGACTGTGGGGATTTAATTTTAAAAAGAAAACAGACGTCGCTTCTTTTCTAGTTACTTGGTCTTAACGGGGGAGTTCCATTGCCGGCGGAAGCGGCGGGGCCGGTGCCCGCGGCGGCCGGGGACGGCTCCGGTGCCGTGCTGACACCTGCTGACAGCGCCGCCCGCACAGCGCCCCGAGCTCCGCCGCAGAACTCGTGCCGGCTCCGGGAGGATTCTCATGGAAAGGGCTCCGACGGAAAAGGGGGAAAGCGCGTGGCAGCCCAGCGGTGAGGCTTGCGGCAGCCTGGGACGAGCCTTGCAGGCAGAGGTAACAACTTCCACGGAGAATGACGGAGCGGTTTGGGTTGGAAAGGACTTCAAAGACGATCTCGTTTCACGCCCTGCCATGGGTGGCCGTGGAGACTTGCAGGGACTGGGGCAGCCGCAGCTTCTCTGCGCCGCCTGTGCCAGGGCCTCGCCACCCTGACGGTAAAGATCTTCCTAATATCCAATCTAAACCGACACTCTTTCAGTCCGAACGCATTCCCCCTTTCCTGGCGCTACATCTATTTGTAAACAGGCTGTGTCTTTCCTGTAAAATCCCTTCAGGCTCTGGAAGGGGCAATTAGGTCCCCTTTTTTCTTAGGTCCCCTGAAGCTTTCTCATCTCCAGGCTGAACAATCCCAATTCTCCCAGTCTTTCCTCATATTAAAGCTGCTCCATCCCGCTGATCAACTTGGTGCCCCTCCTTGTCAGCAGCCCAGCGGGCTTCCAGGGATGAAGAACCGCAGTGGCGGTGTCCCACTCTCAACACCCGCCGGTGTCACAGACCGGGTCCCCTCCCCCGCGGGTCTTTTCCCGGCAGGGAGCTCAGAGGAGTTTGTTAAGGCCTTCAAGTTATCGAGTGCCGAGCAGGAGCTCGTGGAGGGACAACGCGCCCCTCACAGAGCCGCGCCTGAAGAGGCTGCGGCCGCCACCGCCATGTTGAGGCCGCCATGTTAGGGGGCCGGGCAGGGACAGTGCCTCGGTGCCTCATGCAAATCCGTCCCCCGTCACAGCGCCGTGCCTCGGTGCCACACTCAAACCTGCCCCCCCCGGGCGCAGTTCAGGCGGGCCGTGACGCAGCACGCCGGAAGTGAGCGGGCGGCGGCGGGGCGGGGCCGCCTCCGGTGCCTCAGCAAAACCCTTCCGGGTGGGGGTGGCCCTGGCGGGCGGGTCCCGCGGCCGAGGCGGCGATGGCGGGAGCGCGGCGGTGAAGGAGCGCAGCGGGGCTGGGGCCGCGCCGGGCGCTGACGGGGGTCTCGCTCCCCCCAGGACGGCGCGGGAGCAGCGGGGCCTCGCCCTTCATCTGAAGCGGGCCGGGGCTATGCGAGGGCCGCGGTGCCGCCTGCCCTAGGCCCGGGCCCGGCGGGGAGCGGCGAGCGGGGCCCGATGCGGGAGTACAAGGTGGTGGTGCTGGGCAGCGGGGGGGTGGGGAAGTCCGCCCTGACGGTGCAGTTCGTCACCGGGACCTTCATCGAGAAGTACGACCCCACCATTGAGGACTTCTACCGCAAGGAGATCGAGGTGGACTCGTCCCCCTCGGTGCTGGAGATCCTGGACACGGCGGGCACGGAGCAGTTCGCCTCCATGCGCGACCTCTACATCAAGAACGGGCAGGGATTCATCCTCGTCTACAGCCTGGTCAACCAGCAGTCCTTCCAGGTAACCTCGCCCGGTGTCCCGTCCTCGGATGGAGCCGGCCCTGTCCCGGGGAAGGCGCTGGGCCGAGGAGGAAGTTTTAGGGGTAGCCACGTGTGCGTAGAAGCGCTTTATCTTCGAAGGGCCAAAAGCGTAAATGCCCAGCTTGAATGCGCGTTTACCAGCCCTGCTTCCTGATGGAAAACTGCTTGCTTTGCAGGTACTTACCAGGGTGCCACCATTGTTAAATCCCACGCAGTGCTGGAGAACAATGACTAGCTCCCACTTCCCCAACAGAAACCACTTGGCAGTCCCCTTTTGTGAAGAAATCACTCGATATTAAAATCGAGACTTCCCCTTCCAACCCCCTCTCCTTCCTAAAGGGCATGTTTCTGCAGTTGCTCTTGAAGAGAGTCTCATTGTTCTGCAGTTGTGACTTGTTAAGTGAGCTGCTATTTTCCGCTCCCTCCCCCCAAAATATATTCCTGTCCAGCACGAGCTCGATGCTCTCACAGTGTAGGTGGAGTACTGGAGAGGAGAACTAACTATACACGATAATTTGTAGATCTGGATTTGATTTCTACTATTGAAACTCTCCAGAAACAAACAAGCAAAAAAGGAAATGTTTCAGCCAGTAACTGGTCTAAGCTGCTTGTA
Source organism: Cettia cetti (assembly GCA_013401135.1). Taxonomy (NCBI): domain Eukaryota; kingdom Metazoa; phylum Chordata; class Aves; order Passeriformes; family Sylviidae; genus Cettia; species Cettia cetti. Next base: position 63,014 of record VZUI01031467.1, on the reverse strand, counting down.
GAAACGGGGCTTTGGTTTTGGGCAAAAAGTGAGTTTAGCAGCACTCCATGCAGCAGAGGGAATTGCAACTCCTGCCTTGGCTTGGGCTGCTGAGCTGGGTGTGTTCCAGCTGCCTGGCAAGACCTCGCACACCCCCACTGTTTGCTTCTGCTGAAGGCTAAAGCTTATCTTAGCAGAGGCCTCGAAACAGCCCTGTGCAAGCTGAAGACGTGCTTATCTCTGCAAAACAACAGCAGTGACATTGGGATGCTCCTGCTCTCATTTTCACTGATTTTTGGGTTCCAGTGTGCCCGCATTATTTGAGGAATGGCCGTACAGTAATCCACCTTGTTAATATTTAATTATTCCTGTCTGTCTGTAGTGTGTTTGCTCTGAAGGCTGTAGGTGTAAACCACTCTGCAGTTCTTTACACAGTGGTAACTTCAAACGCTGGGATTGCCTTGTCTCAGAACTATGCAAGAATTTGTAGTGCTGATAGTAACTTAAAAGACTCAGGGGGCAGAGGAGGCTGACTCAGACTTTCAAGTGTAAACTCCCCTTGTCGGCTCAGACTTGAATAAATGCATCTCTAGGTAATAAAATCTCTTTACAGCATCTAATTTGGTTACTTAGATGTGATTAAATGTGTTCACAATGAATTATTCTAAGCCTTCCAGGACTTAGAAGGCGTTACTTAAGTTGATGGATTTCTCGAGCTGTAAACTAAGCGCAAACTTTCTAAATGGTTGTGTAATGGCATGCCCCTGCTAGGGTTGCAGGTCGTTAGACTTGAGACAACTCCAGAAAGCTGAAACCAGCCTTCAGAGCAGCAATACCGTGTCCTCCTCTGGCTGAGCCGGCTGTCTGAGAGCACAGCAGTCACTCTCTGTTCGTATATGCACATAAATTCTATAAAATGTGCATGCATTTATATAAAAGAAGAAGTGACTTAGTGATAGGCAGAAAATTTTCTCTGAATTCCAGATCTGTGTGGCAATGAGTTTAAGAAGTCTTCTGATGTATTTTTAATGTTCAGTTTCATATGAGGGTTTATTAAAATGTGTTTCTTTAGTGGTTCTATAGCAATTCCATGTGATTCCTTGCATGTACTAACCAGCTGGATTGTTTGACCAGGACATCAAGCCGATGAGGGACCAGATTGTCCGGGTGAAGAGATACGAGAAAGTTCCTCTGATCCTAGTGGGGAATAAAGTGGATCTGGAGTCGGAGAGGGAAGTCTTATCTGCAGAAGGCAGAGCCCTGGCTCAGGAGTGGGGCTGTCCCTTCATGGAGACATCAGCCAAGAGCAAAACAATGGTGGATGAACTGTTTGCTGAGATCGTCAGGCAAATGAACTATGCCTCCCTGCCTGAAAAACAAGATCAATGTTGTACAACTTGCATCGTCCAGTGAGAGAAACTAAGAAAAACCTCAACCATGGCCATACAGAGCAGGTTGGTGGAACAGTCATAACTAACTGAGGTGTCTAAACATGGTGTTTCAGTAAGAGATAAAGGGGCAGGGAGTCTGAAATGAGGCAGTCTAACCTGGAGTTAGCATCCTCCAAAGGAGATGGGAGCTTGTGAACATGATTGAGTCAATTGGACTTCTTGTGTTACCTCAGTAGGGTTAGTCAGGGAACACTGCATTTGCTTGCAGTAATTTTACAATGACACAAAGTGAATGATCTCATCTGCACCTATTTTGACTGTCAGTGCTGTATTTGATGCTATGTTATTCTGCTTTGTGATGCTGCAGTGGGTTTATTCTTGTAGCTGGTATCTGAATTATTTTCAAGTAATGGGAGTTACTTGGAGTTCAGTGGGATTATTGTGACTAAGTTTCCCAGTAATTTTTCTGAGAAGACTTTGACCTTGTTTAAAAGAAATAAACTTCTGTGGCACAGAAACTAACAGTACTCTTCTGCCTTATCAGTGGAATAAGTTTCTCTTGCAAGAGAACCACCCTGAGTGCTAAGAAGTGGCTCGAAGCCCACATGTAATAGTCAAGGGCGTGCACAAAGTGCTCTTCATCTCACATCTCCAGAGCAGACACTGTAAAATGGCTTCCCAGGGCATGACTCTCCTTTCCCAGTGACTTCTAGGAGGTGTGATGAGAGTGCAGCTTTCAGAGGGCCCTCTGTAAAGCTTCCCCTGGGACGGGTGTTGCTTTGATTTTTTTTTCTTTTCCTCCAGGACAGCTGTCTTTGGCCTTTTGACGTGTGGTCTTTTTCAGCACCTTTTTCACCTGACTGTGAATGGGTCTGTCCCTCTCTGTGCATTCCTCTGAGGTGGTTCTGAACCACCCCCCACAGTGCTCTTTTCCCCTGTAGCTGTTGCAGGTCTTGTTTCAGTGCTGGCTCAGATCCACGTTACTGCAAAGCACTGTTGGTGTGCTCTGTGTGCAGCCAGCTGGTCCCTCAGACCTCCAGTTGTCTGTTGGACCTGTCTTTGCAAACAACTTGTTGTGATCTCTGAGGGCAAGTGCAGAAATTAAGGAGGATGGGGAAATTCAGGGGAAGGAACTGCCCCTCCTGACAGCTGCACTGCTTGAGGCTCACTCCCACTGCCATGTTAGTAACTTGCTTAACTCAAAGGAGCTTTTTGTGTCTGAGTGACAAGAGGGAAAATAGGTTATTACTGGAAGCTTTGGACTATGTATCCTCTTTAATCTTGAGTGCAAGGTCAGAGAGTGAAGTCTCAAAGCTTGTTTTTGAGATTGTTACCAAGCGCTTTGTAAATATAAAGTTTTAGGTGCTCATGGCCCTAGCACTGTCATGCTACAGATAATACATGATGTTTTTATCTCCAATTCTGTGAAATTAGGAAGAGCTGCTGTCACTGTGTAAGTTTGAGATTTGCTTGTTGAAAGGTGAGTGAGCTTGTTGTTCTGGAGCAGAGGAAAATACAAATAAAGTCTTTCGTTATACATTAATCACACCTGCAGAGTCTATAGTGTTCTAGGAAGAAACGAATCTAAGAAATTACTGCCTTTTTTTTTTTTAATTGAGTGCTGCATGGGTAGTATCCTGAATTGTGTATAGTAATGCAATGTTACAGCTGTTTCTAAGGCAGCTTCACAAACAAGATTATGTGGACTAGAAGTATCATGCTAAAGGATATGGCAATCCCTGGGTTAGTAGTGGTTCATCTTGAACAAGTTACTGTCTTAAACTCAGGCCTTTCATCCTTGAAATTTATAGTTCTGAAATTGATTGCTTCCAAGGAAGGCTTTGTAACCTGTCTGCTTCTGGATTTAGCACTAAGTAGCACATTTAATCTTAAAGGTGAAAAATGAAGAAGGGGCAGGACCACTTTATTCCTTTGAATGATAACTTATGCCTAGATTTGGTGGGTTTCCTTAACGTGTTCTTGTTTCAGAAGAAACATCTATGTCCTTATGTCTTTGTGAACTCTTGAGACAGAGGAGCTTTTGTGATAGAGATTTCCCCTTCTGCCTGGCTTAGACAATCACCCCAAGCCTTTAGCAGCCAGCTTGCTTCCTTGCTTCTGGGAAATGGTGTCTCTGTGCAGTATAGTCTCATCACATGTGCCAAACAAAGTCTTTCCTTCCTGATCCGTTTCCTATTCAGTCCAGTTCTCACCATGTCTGAAACTTTTATTACCATTCTGTCTTTTCACAGGCCTCATGCTCTGTATATTTCATTTCAGCCTAACACTTCTGGGGTGCTTTCCTCTTGCTGGCTCCCACTCTATCCTTGTTCTTTGATTGAGTGAATGTAGGATCTCATTGACTTTATTGTAATCCTTTGCTCTTGATAATTTCTGTCTGATGTGCTCTGGTAGGAGAGGTGCTGATACTGCCTTGTGATAGCTCTAATCAGCTTTGTAATCCTGCTTATCTGTGATCCAGGAAACAATTGCTGCTTGTCAGACCTCTGCTTTAGGAGTGACCTCTCCTAGGTAAATTGAAACTGAAGAAGTAGAACCAGCTGTCTGAAAATCTGTGTGTAGGAAGTGGGCTTGAGCTACAGCTGTGTCCTGGGATCATCATCATCATCTCTGAGTTCTGTAACCTGGCTGTGTCCAGGAGAAGTCTTGGGTGTGTCAGTTCACAGCACAGTACACACAACAGTTTGTGTTCCTGCAGTTCTGGTGCAGAAACCCATGGGAGGGGGTGGGGTGTGGATTTTTCTGCTGGGCCTAGCTTTGCCCGAGGCTGTGCCAGTCAGTTTTAACTCACAGGCACCACTTAACCTTTTTTTGATGTTGATACCTTGGCCTGTCTGTCAGCTGTGATGTGTAGGTTCTTCCATGACATTTTTGAGAAGCATTTGCTAAACTGCTGTTCCAGTCAGCTGCCTTGCATGAGATGAAGGATGGAACATAACTGCAGTCAGGATAACTCATTGCTCCTTTTAAAAATGTGTGTTGTTCTCACATCCTGTTTCCCACCTCCCCTTTCCTGTTTCTGCAGTGGTCTTCTGTCATTTTGCTCTTGCATTCAGAGATAGGAGTGTTCCAGGACCTGCTCTGTGTTCCTTGTTCCAGTATTTCTCTTGAATTTTCAGTATGACACTCTTGTATTTTGAATCTTCTTTAAAGTATGGTACCTGGTACAGTGCTTGTGCACTAAAGTCTGTTTGATGCCAATAGCATTGGTAACACCCTAATGTGGGGATGAAAGACTGGTTCTGATTAGAGATTTATGTTCTCTGTGTTAATGAGTTACTGGTATTAGCAAGGTTAAAGGAAGAGTATTCCTCTCTAGGAATAAAAACTGAAAGTGTACTCTCTTCTGGTCTATGTGACAGTGCAACACAGACACATTTATTATACTGTATTGTCTAACTTCCCCTTCTCTCCTGCCTGCTCACAGAAGAGACCAGAGGGTGGTATAACATATCACAGGCAAATGAAGCCAGATAAGGTATTGTGTAGTGTTAATTTTAGTAACTAAACACAAATGGAGAGATGACAAGTCTAAATTGGGAGGTCCCTAACCTGCAAATGCAAGGATGCTGAAGGCTATGTGGAGGAAAATATCATTACTTCATTCTTCTGTTCTTACTATTCCCAGCAATTCCTTACTGGCCACATTATTGAATGCTAGGTTTAGATTAAGTTTTTGGGGTGGATCTAGCTCTGGTAGGGTGAGGAGCTACACTGCAAATGGTTTGTCTCTTTTGTGCTCTAAGCAAAGATAAAACGTCTAATAAGCAGGTCTAATCCATCCCCGTTACAAAGTAAATGTTGGTTTGCTGCTTTTGACAGTACAGGGACCCTCACTGTCTGAAACTGTGGACCAGCACCAGTGTGTGGTGTGGGAGTGATCTCACCAGACTGGGAGAGAATTGCTGTTAGTTGGAAAACACACAAGCCAGAAAAACCTGGCTGTTGGCTCCTGTCAGGGCAGGAGTGCTGCTCCTGGATGTTGGGGTTTCCCAGTTGTTAGGCAAGAAGGGGAACCCTGGCTATGTCAAAGCACTCTGTCATGACAAACTGTTAGCTGAGAGCAAATCAACAGCTGAAAAGAAATAGTGCAGGAGGAAGCATAAGGTCCTGACTCATTTGGAGAAATTACTTCAAGAATTGAGAAGGCCCCTGAAAAGCCATAGATCAAGCTGGAGGGAAGTACATGCACATATATATGACAGGTTACTACAGACTTTGAGCTTTGCCTGAGACTTTTAGGATATCTCTGCAAGTAAATCCTGGGAGCTACAAGCAAGTTATATGAAATGCAAAGATGTTTTAGTCACATTGATAACATGTTTTGTGCTTGACTGAGGATGGTGGGGTACAGCTGTCCCTGCTGAGGCTGTCAGAATGCTAAGGGGCTTTTTTAGGAGTCATTTAGAGGGTCTGATTGCTGGGAACACAGATGTCAAAACTGAGTTGGTTGGCTCATCTGCCTGTGCCCAGAACTTGTGCTAAAGGCCATTGCTGTATGTTACTGGGTATTATACAAACACTAGGTCCTGCATTGGTGCATCTGTACAAGAGAACTTAAATTTCCTGGCTTTTTCAAATCTTTAGATGCAATTTCATATCCCACAGCAACAGCTGTTGCAAAGTGAATAGCAGTAGGTTGTTACCTGCTTGCCTCTTGCATTACCAGAGTTAGTGGAGCATTTGGGAATGCTCCTGTGGAAAACAGTCCTTTGAAGCTCAGGATGAAAAACTGGCTGTTCCAGGCAGGGGAGGAGCCGCGTTCACTTTGGATGTGTGTTGAATATGGCTTTCATTAGTTTTTCTTGTTTTGTTTTGTTTTGTTTTGTTTTGTTTAAATTGCAGATAAAACTCAGAGGAAACTTGCACAGATGCTGCTTTGGAGAACTTTCAGCCCAGGTTGCAGAGCTGAGCCTTGGTAAACCTGTCTCAATTACAGCACGTTGCCATACATCTAAGTGCATAAGGTTGGTGGCCTCCAGGATCCACACACCTTAATCAGAATGCTTAGCATGTTTACCATAAGTTTTAAAATCTGTTCTTTATCTATCAGTCCTTTTATAGCTTTCTAAGTTCATATAATGGCTAATATGCAAGAGTTCATTTTTAATATTTTAATTGATTTCTTTAATCAATTCTGAACTTGTATTTATTAAATACTTAAACTCAGTATTACCTACTCAATGCCTTTTAAAAGAAGAGAGTTTTAATGGAGAATAAATTGAGCCTTAAACAAATGGTTACTTCTGTATATTACCTCGCATCAGTGCTTATTTCTCTTTGCAAGGTTTTCTCCTACAATGTAGTTGGTCATTCTTTGAGACTTTTTGTTTACGTGTGACAGTGTCATGGAAAGATACTGAAGGCACCTCTGTAGTATGGATGTAGTATCCCTTTTCTTGGCAAATGCAGCTGTGACAATGTGTTTGTAACCAGTCCAATTTGACAGTAGGGATTACTTGGAATGGGATATAAAGTCTCCAGCTGATGTTTCTCGCAATCTCGGGTTTCTTAATTGAACATGACAATTGTAGCATTGAAAAACGGCAGCACACTTTTTCTTCTACTGAGTTTCTAAGCTTGTGTGTTTACAAATTGCTTCTCTATGCCTTTGAAAAGGGATAATGTATCCTTCAAAACGGGCTCTCTGCCTACTCTGTCTGCTCAGCTTTGCCTGGCACAGTAAGAGACATCTAGTAGACCTCTGCATATGTAAATCTAATGCAAATAAGATCACTTTACATTTTATAGTTCCTAATATTTGTCTTTCTGAATAATATTTTAAAGCAATATTTGTTAAAGTTTTTCTTGCACTGTCACAAATTGCTTTTTAGTTTGGTTTTTTTTTCCCCAGTAAACAATTTTAATGCTAGAGACAAGTTGGTGTAACAAGGGGAAAAGCACCAGGTTTCAGTGATACTAACTGCAAGTGTGCTTTAAACAGCCATTGCCTTCCTTATTGTTTACCTGATCAACATTTTCTCTGAATACTTGAAAATTTTAACAATAACACAGGTATAAAGACCAGAATGAAAATGTACAAAGAACAGACAAAATCTTTTTGTTCACCTTTATTAACGTGTTGCATACATGAGAGCTTTTTCTAGCAGTGATTTAAAATGTGTAATTTTTTTTTGCAGAAGTTTAATAATTGCAGCTCACCTACTGCACCAAAGTTCTAGGTTTTTAGGAGCCCAGCTTTAGTCATTTGAACATGCTTCTAGAAATGTACATTCTTTCCCTGTAATAGCTAAATATCTATGAGAAAAGCTCCAGTAAAAGCAGTGATGGATATATGAGGTTAAGCAGTTGAAAACTCAGAAATTGTATTGTGGATGATGGCATTTAAAACAATAAAAGATCACCGGTACAGTATCTCAATATTAATGTGTTTTATTGATAATAATGCAGGCTGACTTTACAATATTAGCAGAAATAAAGATTCTGTGTCTACATTCACTGTTGAATTTGAATCCTGAAAAGAAGAGGACACCAGGACCAGGATTTCTGCCTGGTTATTGAAACACCTGATTCTTTTTCTGTGGGGTTACTTGAAATATTTTTTTCCTGTTTGTACAAACTTTATAAACAGGCTGAGGCTAATACTTAGGTTTGCACTTTAATATCAGAATTAAACCAAACCTTGTATTCAAAGTAGATTTTTTTTAAGTGATGGTTGTTGATCTTTTTTGTAGGTTGTAAGGAAGTGATAGGATATGACAGTAATTCATAAAGATCCTAGTTTTCCTTTGTCTAAGAAGGAAAAAGTTGGTTGATATTGATCAGTGGTTCATTCCTATGGGTAGTTTTCAAAGCAGTGTTCATTTTCATTGACCTCAGCAAAAAAAGAGAAAAAAGAAAAAAAAACCACAAAAAAAACAAACAAATGAAAAAAAATCTTAAACTTGAACTAGTTTAGAGTGACAAGACTGGGAAAATGAGAGATGGTTTCTTCAGCACACTTTGGGGGGAAAAAGGGACCAAAAGTTTATTTAGGCTTCCTCAATAGTTTGCATGTGAAGTTGCTTATTAGAATAAGAGGCTAATAATAAATGCAATATGTATTGTCTTTACTATGGCATCTGTTTAGGAGTTGTTCAAATCACTGCAGTAGGGCTCTACAAATAAAAATGTAACCTAACATCTTGTATCTAATGTACTGTATCTTTATCAGTGATAGGTGAAATCTGGAATAACAAGTGCAAAAATGGAACAATTACCTATAATGCTTTGTAAAAAGTTTTTTCCAGTAGAATTCATTCTTGTCATTTTGTAAGACAACCCTACAGTCCACCTGTTTGTAACTTTTTTAATAAAATAGATACCTGTATTACCAAACCGGGGTGAGTAGTCTGTGTTCAGTTTCTTCTGGAGTGGGCTGAACTGACAAGCTGCTGCTGCTTTTTGTTTTGTGGGTTGTTTCTGAGGTCCTGGTTGTTCTAAATGCAGTAACCACATCTGAATTGTCTTGAGTGAGTCCTGGTGGGCAAGCAGGCTGTACAGCTGTGCCCCAGCTAGGTGTAACGCTCACAGTCTCAGGTGCTCTGAGGAGAGAGAAGGGAGAGCAAGGGCTGCGCTTTGTCCTCCAGTGCAAGGCAGACACTTCCTGAGCTGGGGGACGGTTCAGAGCAGCCTCCTCACAGGCCAGTGTGATGGAGCTTTGTTCAAAAGAAATCTGTGTTTGTCTTGTGTGAGTCTTTAACGTTCTTGTTTTCATGCAGGCTTTATGTGTGTGAAGATGGCCGCAAGTCCTGACATCACCTTGCAGTGTCTGTAGCTGTCCTCCAGCCAGAGCTGCTGATATCTTTCCACCACCCTGGCAGAGTGAGTGCTCCTGGAGCTCTGCCACAGGAGTGGTACAAGATTTTTCCAGAAAACCAAAGTGCCCAAAGCTATTTGATAACAATTTTCTTAAATGCTCAGTAAAAGCCCTGAATTTGCCAAGTCAATGATTGTCATCTGGGCCCTGTAACAAAAAGTGCATCTTCCTCAGGACATACAGCACTGACCTTTGGTATTGCATTTGTAACTAAAGCTGTGTGTTAATGGAAGATGTGATTTCAAGATGAGAATAAGTTGATACCTTGGTACCTTCAGTCCTCAGCAATGTGTCAACGGGCAAAACCACACAGCCTGCTCACCACCCTTCCTCCCTCTGAAACAGCGTTAGACTTATCTTGTAGGTAGGTTTCTGTGCTGTTTCTTCTTCCTGCTCACACTTCCTTTGGTGAAATAGAGAAGTAGTTTCCATCTTGGGGGGAAAATGATAGAGAAGAGCAGGGTGTGTTTGTAAGTGATTTTGGGTGAAATGTCTGCTTCCCTAACCTAGCTGAGAGGTGAGGGTGAAGCATGCCCTCTTCTCCCAGTGTCACTGAGGGTGGGAACTGATACTTTAGCATCAGTCTGCTTTGAGGTGTTACTATTAGGTTTACTGCTGTGTGAGTCTGACTTCTCATGTGGTTTAAAAATAGTAAAAATGCAGCAATTCCTAATTCCTAATGGCATTCAGTGTAACTAAGGAAGCTGCTTCCTGTTTCCACTTGTAGGTTGGGAAGCAATGTGAGTAAAGTTGTTAAGCCCCTGTGACTTACACCCCTGGTTTGTTTTCAGGTGACAGTGTCATACAGGCTGGGTTGGAGATTTTAGTTAAGGTCATAAGATTCTTATTTAAAACTATTATCTTTCAAAAGTCTTTGTGCTGAGAGTGAGCTCAGTTGCTGCTACACAGACTTTTGTAGCATCTGTTGTTAAATAGGTGTGGCAATGTCATGTTGCTCTGTCTGGTTTTGGGGCTGTTTGTAGTGTTTCATGGCAGCTTTCTCTTTGGGCTACCAGGCCTTGCTATACAGGTGCCTTCAGAAATCTCCCAGTATCCTGCTTCCCCCGTGCAGCCAGAGGACAGGGATGTCCCCCCAGAGCCATCAGAGAGCAGGAGCCAGCTGCAGCACAGGCAGGAGGCCTGTCCCCACCCCGCTCCCCCAGCCAGCACGGGCAACACGTAACTGTGTCCCTGCCCAGGGCAGAGCTGGGCGCTGCAGCCTGGCTGGGTGTGCAGGGTTACAACCGCAGCCGGGACAGAGAGACCCTGCCAGGGCGGAGGGTGAACCGCCAGCCACACCTCGTGTGGAGCTGCACGCTGGCATCTGCCCCAGGAGGCTGGGCTGTAATTACAGCGTGAAACTAGGTGGAAGTGTCTAGTCTTAATTAAAATGAGATACGGGCTCCAAAGCAATAGGTGTTGACCCGTGTGAGTTATCTGTGCTGGAAAGGCAGGAGCCGGGGTAGGTGCTGGGGCTGGCTCAGTCACCGCTCGCTGCCTGCCTGGAGGAAGCCGAACAGCCCTCGGAGCTGCGGGCAGGCTCCGTCAGGAGATGACGTGGCCCGATGTCTGCGCTCTGAAAGTGAAATAATGTGCGTTTCGGGTGTTTTATATAGCCACCTGTATCTCTGCCTGGCCAACGCAGCAGCGAGGAGCAGAGAAGGAGGACTAAGCTGTAAATCAGTTCTTTTCAGAGGTGATGTCCCACTGGCAGTAGTGTGTTGATGCTGCTGAGGGCAACACTGAGTTTGGCGGTGCTGATTGCAGGATTGCAAGGGTTGAAACTTGTTCTCTGTGGAAACAGTATATGTAGTAAGGAATTGGTTATCTGCCACTGGTTCTCTCCTTCAAAGCTGTTTTCTTCAAGTCCCTTGGAAGGGTCTGGAGCAATAACTGAAATAATTGATGGGAAACAGTCTCTTATGTTATAGGAATCTGTAAAATATTCACTCATAGGGGAGGCTTTGCTGCTTGTTTGGTTTGTAGCATGTCTGCTCCTTGGTGTTCTGCTGGCTCAGTCTGAGTGTGCTGTGACAGCTCTCTTAGCAGTGCCTTGCTTCCTCCTCAGAATATTTCTGGTGATTAGGCTTGTGTGGGATTTGAGACTCTGTGACACTGCCAATTACTGGGTGACCTCAATTGTTTTTGCCTTGGAAGAAAATTTGTAATTGTAACTTCCCTCCTCAGGGCATATGGGGAAGGGCGTTTTAGAGATGTGGAGGTTCTTGGACTTGCTTGGAATCAGATGCACCAGCATTGTAGAATAATTTTGAAATTGGACTTCTTGCATGTAAATGTAGAAGGAGAGTACAACCTAAATAACAAAGTTGAAAAATTCTCAGACTTATGAAAAGGATTAGTATTTCATACATTTATGAGACTACAATGTAACTTGTTCCATCCTAAGACTCATGCTTCTGCTAAAAGGTTTAATTGATTTATGACTGCAACTCAGTAAAGCAAACAGTAACCTTTCTGGGAAATTTCTGGCTTCTCCAGAAATTGTTTCCTTTTTCCTGCCACTAGGTGGACTAGTTCATACAGTTTTATGTCCTTAGAATGCCTAAGGACATAAAATCTACCTTGACATTATGTTTAAATTATTTGGTCAGCCCAGAAAAGAGAAAATACACTTGCTGTCTGTGACATTCCTGAAGGGCTACTTGTCTTTTTGGGAACTGGCAAGATAAGATGATCAGTCATCAGCTTGGGATTCATACTAGTGTTGGGACAGATCTTAGACCCCTTTTCTTCAAATTAATAATGATTGTGTAATCACAGCCTGGTTTCTGTGGGAAAACAAGAAGAATTTAACAGAATTTTCAGAAAGCTGATTTATGTTGGAAAAGAGAGAAAGCTGCTGACAGAGCACATGTAAGAGCTGGAGCAAGTTGCAGCTATGTGGGGTGGTGAAGGATTTTCTATGATATTGGGTAGCCACTGCTGGAGGAAGGAGTGTGTGAGGCATGTGTAGCTCCAGCCTCTGTGTTGGCCTGTCACATGGCATCTCTAAAGTCCCTTGCAGTGCTGTGTCTCAGTGATCACAGTCACATTACTGATCCTGTTATTATTTTCCATTCATTGTTCCAGAAATTGGCACAGCCTTGCCAAATGTTCTAGGTCTAATCTTGGTAATGCAGATGTTTTAATAGGTTAGAAGAAGAAAGATTTTAGCTGCAGGGCCTGCCCAGTTTCAGACTGTGGTAAGAAGTGCCTGGGTGTCCAGCTGCATTCCTTCTCCTTTCAGCTGTCTGAAGTAGTTGTCAGCACAGGATCATCTGAATGGCACCTCTTGGGGCCCTGTTTAATAATCTGGAAGGGTTTTGTGAATGTACCCCTGAGACCTGGGACAGTCACAATGTGGGAATGTTTCCTGGTTTTGGAAATATGTCTGTCTTGTAGCTGCCACCACCTGACAGAAGGCCCTGGAAGAGGAGCCATGATGTGGGGATCACCTTTGATCACTACAAAAGTAGCAAGCTCCCAGCTTCAGGTGGATACTGCTCTGTTGTCCTCCGCTGCCTGCTGTTAAGAGTGGCTTTGACACTCCATTCCCTCTGCTGTGAGCTGTATTCCTGGAATTTGGTGTGTCCTGGTAGAATTGAAGTGTGATAAGGGTCTTTTGGGAGAGAATAAAGGAAAAAAAAGAGTGGGGGTAGAGAGGTTACCTGGGAGGGAAGTGTTAATAAAATTCAGGATCAAGATCCATATGATGGAATGGGTCTGATCCATTGGCCTGGAGGTACCTGAAGAACATGTACATTTATTTGTCTTGTGTAATCAAGGTTTACTCAACCAGAGTTATTTGTCTTGAGCCAAGAGGGAAACCACATCTATCATGAAAATAAGCAGTATAGCTCCTTAGAACTCTATCCTTTCCACTAGGATTCACCTGGCACTGCAGACTCCATTTGGGAGCTTTCTCAGACGAAGCTGTTGGCTGTAGGATTCTTCCTGATGCTCAGCAAGGGGCCCAGCAATGGCATGTGTGAAAAAATAAAGGACAGCAAAAAGTGAAGGTATCAGCCCAGTGCTGTGCACTGCTACACAGGTGTGGTGAGGTGCCTCTCCCCAGCTGGAAATCATGGAATGCTGTGCAGTGTCCAAGTCCTTAGAGGCATCAATGCTCCTTTGATTCAATACATTAAAGAGGCTTTCTCTTGCTGCATAAATTGCTTTCTCATGTCTTTGAAGTGACCTGTTTGAATTAAACATCACAGAGTGCTTTTTATATAACAGTGCCAACAACACAGTGCAACTGGCTTATCAAAAATGAGATTAAGTGGTCTGAATATCACCAGAGTCAGGGTGGTATTTAGTTTCTTGTACAGCTTGTGCTGTCATTTTTATTTGCTTACACAAGCTGCCTTCTGCAGTCCTGATAATAGTTTTTACATAACATGTAGAATCTGAAGAAGGAGGAAAAGTCAGCAATGCCCAGGGATGCGCTCTGGAATGTGTGGTTGCTGGACTGACCTGCTCATCCCTGCACACCGAGTCCTCTCCTGTGTTTGTTGTGGGGCGCTACCAGCACCACGAGAGGGAGCGAGCGTGGAAGCAACGAGCGGCTTGTCCTGCATGGTCCGGCTCAGAGCAGGGCAGTGCTCCAGCTCTGGGACTCAAACACCGTGTGGCACAGGCTGAAAACAGAACAGAAATGGAAATAAATGTATATTTCAGGGCTTCGGGACTTCAGAGAATGTTTTGCACTTAGGGTTGATTTGTCTCAGGAGTTGCAGTTGTGCTTGGAGTCTTTAGTGGATAACCGAGGTTATTTGGGATTTCTTATTCTGTTGTTGCAGGTAGGTAAAAAGAGCCTCTTAGCTGCTGAAGCTGAAATTAAAAACAAATAATCACAAGAACAAGATTTGCTTTTATTCTATGATTCCTCGAGCATGGGTTTCTGCACTGATTTTGCCTTGGGTGGGACTGGGGCAAACTGGAGGGGAAAATGCTGCTATGTAATGTCACCTTTCTCTTATTGAAATGCTGCTCAGAGAAGTCTTATCCTGGAAGGTAGTGGGTGAGCCTCACCTAAACACAACATAAAAAAATGCAATTATTCCCATTTTCCCAGTGATTACTTATGAGTAATGAGTTTCAGCACACTGATGTCAGATTATTTAGCTGATGGTTGGCAAGCAAAATTAGATGAAAATGTAAATGTATCATTGTTTATTATATTCTATAAATAGAACAGTTTTGAGGCAGAAGATTTTAGAAGGGCAGGATATGGCAAGTCAGGTTGAACTGTTGAGATAAGTTCAAGATGTAATGTGGAGCAAATGTAAAACAATGATCATTGTTAAATGTTTAAAGGAAGGACCTGGTCCCTAGAGTGTTCCCAACAGGCATGTCTAAATCAACCGTGGTTTTTCCAGCCTGCTCCAGTATTTTTTTCTGCCTCACCATTTAAGGGTCTTTCCTAGCACCTAACTCAGATCTCCCCTGCAATTTCCAGCAAACTCTTAATTTCTCTTTAGCTTGGGAGCACAGCTGATCCATTCTGGAGTGTCTCTGCATCAATCAGGTGATTGCTGTTCCTTTCTTCTCTTTTTAAGCTAAACAAACTCAAAAATTTTCCAGGCTTTGTTTTTTGAAAATACTTTTTATAAAAAGTCTAAAGCAACTATGTGTATGAGCTGAGACCCCAGCTGAGAGTGAAGCCATTCCTCCTGGAGGGGCAGCAGGAATGTGGTAAGTACCCTAGTCTGTAAATAAATGTCCCTGTTCACAGTGTTGGTGCCATGCCTTGGATTCATTAACCAGCTAGGATATCCTGTTGTGAGCCTGGAGCTGTTCAGGAGGACTTTGGCTGTGCCAGAACCTGCTCTTGGTGATGCAGCCAAGAGCTGGGTTGCTCCCTGGCCCTGCAGCTGAGGGAGTTATGGCTGGATGAGGAGAGAATGTGAATGTTCTCCTTGCAGCTCCAGCTGAGGAAGAGGAGGTGAAATGTGAGTGTATGAAAGGTTACAGCTGACCCAAAGTGCACCTGGGTGAGTCCTGTCTGGCATTTCAAGTGTGCACTTCTGTCTGCTCAGCAATGAGCAGGGTGTAGGTTCTTGCCTCTTGGACTATGGTGTATAAAATCCCCTAGCAAATCTCTATTCAATGACTTTATCTATCCATCTTCATTTCCTTTTCTGTAAACCAAATTTGAAGCCCAAGGGACAGCACTGCACAGAGCTGCAGTGATGCAGGGGTATCATGTTTTGTCCCTTCTCTGCCAGAGTTTGTTCCCTCACACCCTGCTCCTTTGGGAAGCAGTGGGGAGGTTTGGGGCATTTCCTTGCCCATCCCAGCCCCAAACCAGCAGCTCTGACATTGCTCTCTGCCCAGTGACAACGGCTCCCCATTCCAGGAGGTTCTGCAGGCTGTAGCTGCAGTGCCCAGCTCTTTGCCCTGTCCTGTGGGCTGCCCTCGCTCCAACACCACTGAGGAACAAAGGAGAAACCCACAAACTTAGGTTTGAGTATCCTCCTTGGAAAAAGGGACAACAAGGTTTGGGAGGAAGGAAACTTATTTCTTGCTCTGCTCAGTCTACCCCAGAAAGCTGCAGGGTGTTTGAGAGGCTGAAGAAGACCCTGATCCAATGTATCCAGCCTAATATGGGGTCAGATGCACTTGGTGGAAGAAAGCCCCTCCTGGGGAAAACTGGTGCAATGTAGGATGGTGGTAGCAAGGACCAGAATATTTAAAATCAAGGGGTGAGCTGGCTGAGCGAGGAGCCCTGAAGCAGAACTCACTTCACTGTGCTGCTGCTTAGGCCCACTGTACTCTGGTGCTGCTGCCTGGGGTCCCCTCCCCATCTGCCACTGTGGCTGTGCTTACCCTTCATGGGTTCTGTGCTTTCCTGCTCTGTTTTCACATTGTTCCCTGCCCCTGCAAGTAAGGAGGATGTACTTACCAGGCTGGACTTTGGCATTGGCACGGGCCATGAGCTGCAATTACTCCTGGTGTTCCCCTTGTGTGCTGCTCTGGCTGGCCCCCAAGTGACCTCCAGAAGAAGGAGATACGTGGGGGTAAAACAGGTTTCTCCTCTGCTCAGATGATGTCCATGCCCCAAGCAAACCTTGCTTGTCCCACTTCTCTTCTTGCTGTCCTTTAGTATCCTATACCAAAAAGTTCTTGTTTATGTAGTTTGATCCAGTTTGCTTCTGCTGGCTCCATGCTGTCTCCATGGATAGCTTTATAGGGTGGCCAGAGGTCCTGTCTGACCCAAAACAGCCTTACTCCTTCATGGCAAGGTAGGGGAATAAACCCTTGTCTTCCGCCCACAACCCAACTGGCTGGTGCCCAGCTTCTAAACAGCATCTGTGGAGTCCAGGGTCTGCCCCTGGCATGTCAGGAAAGCGTGTAGCAGAGAGACTTGGCTTCTTCTGGGCTTTGGGGGCTCCTCTATTGCACCCCCATACCTCTCTCCTGCCAGTCCAGCGTCCCCGCCGTGCTCCCAGTGCGGAGCTGTGCCTGTGACAGGAGAGCCACTCACAGGAGAGCTGCTCCTCTCCTTGGTGCCTGTCAATATTTGACAGCACAAACATTTTGAACTGCAGAGGGAAAGTGCACTCAGCCCCCCCGGATGGTTTGTACGTGATGCTGCCCTTCTGCTGTGACACAAAGAGCTCAGACCCCAGGGCCACGTGCAGTGCTGAAGTTTGGTCCTTGACGTGGTGCTGGCACATGGGCACAGCCATCCCCTCCTGGCAGTGGAGCACGATGGGCTCAGCTGCTTTTGTGGAGCAGCTTCATGGGGAAAAGCAGGTTGGCTTTGACTTTCAGACTCTTTCTTTTTGTCCTGGTTAGCAGAAGACTACATTTTTTCCATGGATAAAAAGCTCTATGGTCTTTCTCTCTGCACCAGAGATGACAAGGTATTCTCTTGCCCTGACGGCCTCTGTCTTGACATCCCCAGGAATATGTGGGAAATATAAGAGTGCCATGGCAAATGGTCTGAAGCGACTTAAAATGGAAGTTTCAGTAGAAACAGGCAAGGGAGCACCAAACAAAATCTCTGCAGCACTAAAGGAGGCTTTTTGGTTCGTTGAGCCATCTTTCTATCACTGGGTCCCACAGGATCATGTGTGGTTGTGACTTTTTCCAGCAGCAACAATAATGATCTCCTATCCCCTCAGCGAGGTGGTCTCTGATGGGTGAGAGGAGCCAGAGGGGTCAGACAGCTCCTTGTGGCCCTGCAGCACCTGGGGCAGAGAAGCAGCACAAGCATCCCCGGGCACTGAACCACACCCAGCAAGGCTGCACACAGCAGCCTGGGCTGAGCCCAGGGGTCTGAGGTTGGGTGGCTGGCTCTGGCACTCCAAGGATGAGCTGATGAGAGGGGATACGGACTTTTCAGATTTGAAATGGGAACCAGATTGTTGCAAAGACTTGTGAGACTTCATTGAGCTGCTCAACCAGGGTGTGAGCAGGGAATTAGGAGCAGGTTCTCCTCTGCTTCTCCAGGAAGAACTCACATCTGGTTGTAAGTCCAGTTGGAAACATTTTCTAGTCTCTGGTGAAGTACATTAGCTTGTCCACACATGACTCAGTGGACAGACAGGACATGATCTGCCCACTCCATGGAGCCAGCACAGCTGCCAGCCAGCTGCTCTCCCAGTGCACCTCAACCAGAGCAGAGCAAGGGTGACACACTGCTGGGTGACTTTGGCAGGAGAGATGCTCAGCTCTTCTCCCCTAACCCCTGGTACTGAGCGTGGGCTTGCTTTGCCCTTGCATTGCTCACCACCAGCTGTAAGAGCTGAGTGTTTCTCTCAGCCCCATTACTGCCAATCTTCCCCCTATTAATACACCCATAATTCACAGGCAGAAAACATCTTTTATTGCAGTGGTGACATTTAAACCAAGGGAGGTATTTTTTTGTTTTTGTTTTTTTGGTTGTTTTTTTTTTTTTAATTGGTTTTTAGGCAATCAGCTCATTTGCTCCAGCCTTCACATCTGTGACTGCAGCCTTCTCCATCCAGCTGAGAGGGAATTATGTGTGCAAGAGGAGTCAGGGCTCCCTTCCCGGCTCCCGGCTCACACTGCTAGGACTGCCGTGCCTGCCACACACCCAGCTTCGTGCTCGAGGATGCTGCACCTGAAAGTCCAGTTCCTGGATGATTCCCAGAAGATCTTTGTAGTTGATGTAAGTGGGTATCATATTCTTACTGATTTTTTGGTGTTAATTATTAAGTCATTGTTGCTCTGAAGGATTGCATGGTCTTTGATAGCTTCTGGTTTTCAGCTTAAAAAAAACAAAAAAACCCAAAAAAACAACCCAGCAAACAAACAAGAAAACCAATCTCAAATTCAAAATGAAAGTTTATGGTACTAATTGGTAAGTGTTTTTTTGGTATCAACACACTCCTATGCTTCCCTGTTATTGGCATTATTTGTGAAGTAGGAGGAATGGCTTTTACTTACCTGGTGTGATCTTTAGTAAATCAGTTAATGTGAAGTGATGGTCTTGACAAGTGTCGAGTTCTCTCATTTGTCTGGCTGCCAGTGTAAGCATTCAGCAAAGAAGTAAAGTCTGGGAACAGAATAAAAATAGCATATTTGTCCAAGTTATCCCTGGTGAGAAACATCTGCACACATCTCTTTCTGGGCATTCGGTTGAAAAACAAAACTGTGTGGTTTTGTGAATAGCTGAGGAAAAAAACTCACCCTATTTTATTTTCTGCATGGCAGTGTCCCATCACTGGGACACCCCACATCCCACAACTCATCGTGATTAATAATTCACATTTAACAAATGCTAGCTCTGAACTAGGTTTAAAATGTTAAGTATTAATATCCATGGTGTTAGATTTATGCATGTGTGTATAGATAACTGAAAGTACGTCTTGACTGTGTGTTAGAAGCTCTTTTTACAAGTGTGATTGCACATTTACTGTTGGTTAGGGTTTGATAATCACAGTAGCTAATTGAATTAGCTAATTCAAGTTGATTTGTTCTAGTCCTTACCTGCATCTCCTGTGGGAGCAGTGTTTAATATAAAATAGGTTTTTTTTAAAGTTCTGTTGCTTTTCTTATAGTGTTCTCTTCTGTGTTTCTCAGGCACAGCCTGAGAACTGCTTTTTCAGATGCACGAGTCCATTTCTTTGTGACAGTATTTTGCACAAAAGAGGATTATAAAGCAATTCCATCCTTTGACGCAGTATGGAAATTGTTTGATTAAGTTTAATTAAGCTATCCTAGTCCTGGAGTCACCTTAAAAATGAGACTAGTAATTTTAAAATGCTTTCCCCTCCTCCCCACATTGGTTAGATCCGGTCATAACGAAACACAATTCAGAAGATGCTTCTGGTACAATCTTGCTGCATTTTTTTTCCATCTTTGTTTTCTTATTTTCTCAAAACACAGCACTAGAGCTCTGCATGACATGTTATTGCAGCAAATAGCTTCCATTAGAGGAACTCCTGGTCATTTCCTTTTTTAGCATGGAATGGTATTGGAAACCCCTTTTAGGCATTTCATGCATTTGCTGCTGTATGGGTACAATAAATGAGTAGCAATGACTTCTCCAGTATAAAAGGAGTGCTTTGGGCTAAGTTTTGAGCAGATATTTTAAGCAACTCTTCCTAAACCCCTCCTGACTTCAGTATAATAGGAAGGAAAAGGACAAAAGCAAGAAAACACAGAGGGCCTGATTCCCCCTGCACTCATGTTCAGTGTAAACTGCTCTACCTGCCTCACGTGGGTGTCACAGCTGCTGGCATGTGCAGCAGGGTCTCATTTCCAGGCTGCTTTGCATGAGAACAAGCTCCTCTCCTGGTTCTGGAATACTGACCCAGGAAGCCTTTCCTCCACTGCATCCTTGCTGACAGAGACCACGGATTTCCCAGGATTTCCTTCCTCTGAAGGAAATCAGATCTGGGATAACAGATCTGAGCCCTCAGGGCAGGGGAGGGAAGGCACTTGGCACATCTCTGAATGTCCCCACTATGCCTTCCCTGCTGAACATCTCATGGCTGGGCCTGGGATGCTGCTGGCAAACCAAACCAGCCCAGAAAAACTAGTTGCTGAGGCTGAGTGAAGGGCAGAGTCTCCCACAGTCATGTGTTCCCTGTAAAGCTGGGAATTCCTTGACAGGAGGTGTGTGGGCCTGATGGCACAGGAGGGAGGGCACAGGGAGCCTTAGGGCTGGTGACTTTTGGTGCATGACACTCTGTGCTGGCTGCAGCATGCCTGATGGGGCAGGCATCTCCCAAGGTGGTGGGAAAAGATCACACCAAATCCCACGAGCTGTTGCTTACCCCCAAACCACGGACCTGGCTGTAGCAGCCTGTCCTATGGGAACACTGCAGAAATGGGTTTTGCCATCCCGCTGCAGGTGTTGCCAGAGTCCCTGTGGGGACATGGGCATGTGTGTGTGTCCCATGTGCTGCATGTGTTGCTGTCTACCTCTGGAAGTGCCTCTGGCTTTCTGATTCTGCTCACAGTCCCAGGTGCTTTCACTGGGGAGTGAAAGGTGAGTGCAGCTTCTCCTTTTCTCCTTCTGCTCTGGGGTTTCTGCCTATGAGTGCTCACCTGGCCCTGCATCATTCTCAGAGGCACCTGAAGGCTCGGACACGGCACAGTCCTCCCACATGTCATGCTTCTGCCTTGCACTGTGCTCCTCCAGCACAGACCCCACTTCTCTCAACTTGGCGCAGTGCAGGGCTGATGCTGAGCATGACTCTACCCCAGCGCTTGAGGGAACACTGGCCTCAGTTCCCCATAATCCAGGACTGGACACCTGCAAGCAACACTCTACAAGAGAAAAGCTCTGCTTCTAAAGCATCCCCTGCAGCAGCAGGGCTGTGTCTCCCAGTGAGCAGGTTTTCCTAGGTTTGGGGCTGCTCCTGTCCCTGGGCTTGGAGCAGAGTGGGTCGCTCCCAGCAGATATATGGTAGGTAATAACCCAGTAAGAAATGCTTGTCTTTCTTGGCTGCCTGACAAAGGGCAAAGCCTTTTCATGCTAGAAAATTCTAGCTTGGAAAAAAACATTTATAATTTTTTTAATTACCCTTGTGATCCAGTAATTTTGAGGAGAACTGTGAGTGCTGCAGAGCAAATGCTGTTATTATGCTATCACTTTTCTGCAGCCTTTCAGCACAGAGCCAGCGATTTCATCCCAGGAGAAGCCCTGAAAGGTGGTTATTAGTGTGCATCACCACCAGCAGCCGGGTCCCTCCCGTCCCCTCTGGGGACAGCCACTGCCACAGGGAGCTGCAGCCTGTCTTCCCCTCCATCACCCAAAATCCCATAATTTAGCAGCTGTCTAACCTGGCCTCTCTGCTCCAGCTTGCAATAACCCATACTCCTTTTTGGTCTGCTTTTCACAAGCTGAAGAAGGTGTATCAGGGTTTTGTTGGGGTGGGTCACTGCCATTTTAATTTCTGGTGCTTTCTGGAGAACTTTCCAGAGTCTGGGGCCTCCTGAGTTGTTCTCCAGCCAGGTCATAGAGAATGGCAACAAGTCAAGAAAACACCCTCCAAGTGTTTACTGGGAATAACTACAGCCTGGCCTCCCATATCACCATGTAGCACCACTTAATTCATATTGCTAAAGCCCATGGATGACTCAGAGCCCATGGCACAGGATCTCTGGTCCTGTTGCTGTTAATTACCATTAACCATAATAGCAGCTCATCCCCAGCTGCTGGGGCACATGGACTCACTGCACAGGTTTGAGGTCTGCTCCTGTTGGCCCTTAATTAAACACATTTGCCATGGCTGTCCCTGGTTCAGGCAGGTGCTTGTCCTGGGGATCACTCACTGGTTTGCCAGGGACAGAACTGCCCAGACAGTGATAGTTGCAAACAATGAGTCAAAACATGGTTTATTTTCTCCTGCTCTCCTTTCTGGTTTATGTTCCTTAATAAAGGAGAGAAGCGATGGGGAGGAATCTGATCTCCAAAAGTGGGGAACACAGCATGCAGTTGTCCTGTTGTATATGCTGAGGCCAACAGCATTCACTGAGTAAGATTTTTACTGCTGCATGATCAGGGAAGGGGTGAAGGAAGGGAGCTGAAACTTCTCCCCATCTCTATGAAATCCCATCAGGCTGCTGTCAGCGTTGCCTAACCTGCTGCTTCTGTGCTGTGCTTGTTTGCTAGCAAAAATCCTGTGGGAAAGGGCTCTTCAACCTCACCTGCAGCCACCTCAACCTTGTGGAGAAGGAGTACTTTGGGCTGGAGTTTCACAGCCAGGCTGGGAACCAGGTGAGTGCAGCCTGCAGCATGGCCCCTGGCTGCATGGCTGGGGGATTGTTTGCACCTCCCCAAAATTCCAAATGTAAAACTAAATAGAAAGTTTTACCACGATGGCAGGAAAAGCATGAAAATGAGAGTTAGGAGGGGAGATACAACCCCCAGTGATATCTACAGCTCATAGGGTCTATCCATAGCCATCCATGTGGCACTGCCCAGCAGGACACTTGTCACAGCAGCCAAGCTGGCCAACATTTCCATGTTGCATTCCACCATGCTGCTGCTGCTTTTATTCCCCATCTTTTGTGCTGTTTATTTACCCAGCTCTTCATTGCCTTATTTCAGGTCTGGTTGGAACCACTAAAACCCATAACTAAGCAAGTCAAAAGTAAGTATTTCAAGAACAGAATTCTTATAAATCACTACCAGTGAGATTCTAGCACAGACATGTTCATGCAGTGTTGTTGCCTGGAGACAAGGTCTCTGGTTTCCAGCACTTACCCAGGCTCATTCTAGAGGGTGAGGCTGGGCAGGATTTTTTGCAAGGACACTTCAGTCCATACAAAATCCCGTGGAAATACTGCTGCCTTTGCAATCTGGTATCTGCACCATTTTAGGCTGGAGCTGTTAATAACCTGACAGCTTGGCAGAGGAGCAGGGGTGGCTGAGTGCCTGCATGGCCATGCTGGCAGGGTGACAGGCACTGCTCCTGCGTGCCCTCCTTTTCCCTTGGCAGCTCAGAGTGGCCCAGGCACCTGCAGGGTTGCTCCTCTGCCCCGCAGGCCCTGCCACTCCTCCCCAGCCCCACGGAGATGCTGCAGAGCCTGACCTGAATTCAGGCCCATCCTCCTCTGCCATGGCCATGACTGGTGTTCACACAGTGCTGCTTTCAGCACAGGCCTCTTTCCATCCACATGATCTTTTCCCCAAGTACACGATGGGTGGGAGGTGACTGAGAGCTTGGGGCCATGACCCCAGTCTTTTCCATGGGGAGGCTGCAGAACAGTGTTTGCATGAACTTCCCTGAAAGAGGAAAGCCTGGTAAGGAGCCTTCCCTTTCTGGGTGCATCACAAATGGAATTGTTGCAGACACCTATTTCCTTCACCCAATGCCTTCTGGCCTGTCCCTCTGAGCCATCCCAGGGTGTTCTGTGACAGTCACTGCTTACATAATTGCCTCCCTCCCTCCACACACTTTGCCTTGGGCTTGGCTGCTTGTTCTCACTCATCCCACAAAAAAAACCCCTTTGCCCAAGCTGCCTCCTATGGAGCTGTTGCATCCCACGTGCTTGGAGGGCTGAATTTAACACACAGCCCCAGTGATGGCAATTAACCAAGGCTCTGGTCACATTCCCTGGCACCATTTCATGGAAACCCCCTCCCAAAAGGGATTTCTGCAATTTAAAGAATTGCTGAGGCATTTTTCTCTTTAGTATTCTTTAGATATCCAATTCTCTATTTGCATCCATTGGTAATACTGGGGGCCTGGGCAGGCTGGTTTTGGGGGGTGTAGGCTGTAGTCCCTGATTTGTAAGGGTCCAGATTAATTTACTTTGTAAGAATGCAGCATGTGTGAAGAGAGTTGTAAATGTTCTCAATAGACTTGTAAAAGAAAACTTATGAAGATGTTGTGTTTTAAGATCCTAAGGAGGTTCTTTTCAAATTTATGGTGAAATTTTTCCCAGTGGACCCCGGCCACCTGAGAGAAGAACTAACCAGGTACAGTGCTTGTTTTCTTATTTTCTTGCCACTCAGTTCTGTGTTTTTGCAGTAGTGTTAGTTCTTTATCTTCATCCACCCCAGCCTGTCTGTGAGCAGTGGTTATCCTAAGTATCCTAAGCATTATGCTTTACAGCACAGAAACAGAGGATGTCTTTTCTTGATCCTCTGTTTTTAAGCACAATCCACTTGAAGGATCAGCTGTCTTATGAGGCTGCAATTTGTTTACTGCCAAACACTTCAGCAGTTGGGTGCAGAGTCAGACTGCTCAGTCTAGCTCCTGCCTCAAGCAGCATTTTGAAAGAACAACTTTAGTTTTATTTTTAAAAATGACATTGTTAGCCTTTATGATTTTAGAGAATGTATTGCAAACAGGGACTAAGAATAAAACCAAGACAGTGCATTTGCAGAATGTCAGCCCCAAGAGCGGCAAATGCCCTCCAAAACAGAAAGGAATGTTAGTTTTGAAATTTGCTGATGAGCATTTCAATGACAGGGATATGCTGATCATAGTGGTGCCCTGCTGCAGCCTTCTGCAGGGGTTGCATGCTCATCCTGTGACCCTGCTGATCTGCATCACATGGGTTGAGATATGGGAACAGGCATGGCCCTCATGGCTCAGCCCAGCACCCAGTTTCCCCCAGGGCTCCTGTCCCCCTCCACAGGTACCTCTTCACCCTCCAGATCAGGAAGGACCTGGCGCAGGGGCGGCTGCCCTGCAGTGACAAGAGCGCGGCGCTGCTCGTCTCCCACCTGCTGCAGTGTAAGGACGAGCGAGTGCCTGCAGGGACAGTGCCCCTTCCCTGGGGACAGGCTTTGGCTGTGCAGCCAGGGGTTCCCACTGCACTGACTGCTCACAATGTAACTCATGCTCTCCCCGTATCCCCAAAGCCGAGCTGGGTGACTTCCAAGAGGAGACAGACCAGCAGCACCTGGCCACACATAGGTACCTGCCCAACCAGGAGTACCTGGACAACAAGATCATGCACTACCACCGGAGACACAGGTAAGGGCTGCTCCACACCACGGCCACCAAATCCCCTATGGATGTCTGCTGACAGGATGTTCCCATCAGCAAGCAGGGATGGCAGTGGGGTGGGTGTGACACCAGCATGTGCACCCACAAAATGGCATTTTTTCAGCCCATTTCAGCACCTGCCTTCTCACTCCTGTTGCCTCCTGTTCATTTGTGTCTCCAGAGGGAAGACGCCGGCCGAGTCGGATGTTCAGCTGCTGGACGTGGCCAGGAAGCTGGAGATGTACGGGATCCGCCTGCACCCCGCCAGCGACGGCGAGGGGACACAGATCAACCTGGCCGTGACACACATGGGGGTGCTGGTGCTGCGGGTGAGCCCGGGGCTCAGGGGTGGCTGCCAGCATCCAGGCAGGGTGGCCTCTCCAGCTGGGGGCGACCCTTCTTCCCTTAGAGCTCTCCAAACTCTCCCAAATCCTACAAGAGGGCATGTGCTCCACAGACCGTGGCGGTGAAGGTGATGCTCTGGGATGTGGCTGTGGGGCTCAGCTCCACTGTCCCCCCAGCACCTGCTGCATGCCAGCCCCAGCTCTGCTGGCCCTCGTCCCACCAGCGTGGTGGCTGTGTGAGCAGCACAGGTTCCACGGCTCTGTCACATGTGTTCACTGTGTAATCTTCCAGCGAAAATAGCCCCCCACGTCTGTGCAATTACATAACGCTGTAATCATGGCCGAGCTGCACGGTAAATACAGACTTCCTTTCAGCCTGCATGAGGCAGGGCTCTGCTCCCACAACAGCTGATTTCAACCTGGGAACATCTAGTCACAGCAAAAAAAACCCCAAACCAACAAACCCACACATCAAACCTAGCTGTGGGTCTGCTGTTGGTAATTAGTGCTGCCAGACCTGGTTATTTATTCAGAGCCATAAACACCCCTCACACATGATTAGAGCATCTGTGAGGCCATTAAAATCTGGGCTCTCCCAGAAAGCTGAGAGGGTCCTGGTGCCACAGAGTGGAGTAACACAATTTTTCCTGATTCTGCCATGGCATCAGTGCTCTGTGGCTGCATCTAGCCTCCTGCAAAATGGTAACAAGGTAAAGCATACTTGCAGCCTGCTTAAACCAGATCTAAATGTGTGAAGGTGAGCTGAGAACTGCTACACTTCCCAGCAAGAGAGGGGAGAATATTATACCCTTGGGGCCCTGATTCTGCCTTAACTCATGTGATATTTGAGCTGACACAGATAGGACTCCCTGCCTTGACCTCCCTGAGGTTTGCCTGGGGATCCTGGACTTCTATAGAGACTTTCAGCAGGCAGTGTTAAGCTCTGTACCTCAATTTCCACTTGTAGAATCACCTGATGGAGAGTAAAAACACCAAAACCCAGCACCCTTTCCCCAGACTCCAGCAGCTCCTAGAGCTGCATTGGAGTCTTATGCAGTGTCCTCTGAGCTCAGACCTCGGCCCACTGCATTTCTGTATCCACAGGTTTCCCCATCAAGCTGTAATTGCTGTGCTTGTCCTTGCAGGGCAATACAAAGATCAACACTTTCAACTGGTCCAAGATTCGGAAACTGAGTTTCAAGAGGAAGCATTTTCTCATCAAGCTCCATGCAAACATCTCTGTAAGTACCATGCCACAGGCAGCTGCTGAGCTCGGGAGCAGACAGCTATGGATGGAAGGTCAGCCACACAAAGTCCTCAGTTTAGAGTAAAATTTATTCCTGTTGCTCATGATGATGCTCCTTGAGTGCGACACGTGCTACTCCTGTGTCTCCAGCGAGGTGACAGTGCACTGCCTGGAGCCACTGACAGCCTGCATGACCCTTGGGGGATCAGGAGGGCAAATTGCAGAGCTTGTCCTGTGCTCCTGACCCTGGCTGTCTTGTCTCTGGCACACAGGCACTGTGCAAGGACACGCTGGAGTTCACTATGGTGAGCCGGGACACCTGCAAGGCCTTCTGGAAGACATGTGTTGAGTACCATGCCTTCTTCAGGCTCTCTGAAGAGCCCAAGTCAAAGCCCAAAGCCCTTCTGTGCAGCAAAGGTTCCAGCTTCCGCTACAGGTAAATTCCCCAGGGAAACCCAAACTATTGGGGCTGGGAAGGGCCTGGAGATGGCTCTGAGCCTCCCTTTTATGTCAGCCCTGTCTGAATCCGAGGGGGTGAAAAAAGCTACTTCTGGAGAGACCCCTGCCTCAGTCCTGCTTCATCCCCTCACATGGGGGCAAGGCCTGCCCAGGGCTGGGGCTGATGGTGCTGCTCACCTTTCTCCCTCCATGCTGCAGTGGGAGGACTCAGAGACAGCTGCTGGAGCACGGGAGGAAGGCTAAGATGAAGAGCCTGCCTTTCGAGAGGTACTGGGGGCATGGATTGGGGGCAGTGCCTGAGGGGACTGAGGAGAGGGGAAGGACCCTCCTGGCCATACACCTACCCATGCTCTTGTCCTGCAGGAAACACTACACATCCCGCTATGATGAGAGGCAGTGCCGCTCCTCCCCGGACCTCCTGACGGATGTATCAAAGCAGGTAAGTCCCCACGGCATCAGCAATAGTTCTGTGCCGAGGTCTTGACATTTCTGCCTCAGCTGTAGGAGCTCAGCTGGAGGCCAATCCAGGCCCCCAGCTTAGGGTGCTCCCTTCCTACCCCACCCTGGGCACCCACCCCCTCTGTGCCCTGCCCAGGTGGAGGAGCTGCGCCTGGCCTACGGCAGCCGGGGCTCCTACCACGCCAACGGAGTGCATGGCTCCGAGCCCACCCTGGACAGCCGGCGCCGCAGCTCCACCATGGAGGTGACGTTTGCCACGGAGCTGGAGCGCTCCAAGCCCGAAGCATCCCCCACCTTCCTGCCCCACTCCAAAAGCTCATCTGCCTTCCCCCTTCTCTACGCCGAGATGGAGATGGAGCGGGCGTGGGAGCCCATTGACCTCTTCGGAGCCAGGAATCCCTTGACATCTTTTCGGCCCCACCACCAGTTTGCTGGGAACAGTAAAAGCACCTCTGTGGGCAACATGCGGGAAGTGAGTGCCCGGCAGTTGGTGTACATGGATGTGCCCTGTCCCCTGCCCGTGGTGGCCCCGGCCCCCCCTGTGCTCTTCTATCTGGACAAGGCACTGCAGTCCCCAGGCCCTGCACTGGCCCCTGGAGAGGACACAACCTCTGCAGGCGGCCCCGCGGCAGCAAAGCCCCCCCGACAGAGCCCGAGCGGGACCCAGGCTGGGCAGTTCCACCGTGAGGCTGCAGGCACGGCCATGGGCATGGGCAGGGTGGGGGAGAACAGATCACTGGCTCGCTCCTTCGACTACGGCCTTCAGGAGCAGCCTCCCAGGCGGTCTTGGAGCCAGTCGGACATGAAAACCATCCGCTTCCCCTACGGCTCCGAGTTCAGGCCCCTGGGGCCATGCCCTGCCCTGAGCAGCCGGAAAGGGGGTGTTTTTTGGCACGTTCCAGCCCAGCAGGGGCTGGCTCCGGGGCCGCGGCGCTCCACCGAGCGCTACCTGGGCAGCAGCACCGAGTCCAGCGACTCTGACTCGGACCCGCTGGCCGCTGACTACTGCTCCCTGTACGGCCGCGTGCTGCGCTCGCCCATGGCCCGCGTGCGGCTCTCCTCGGGCAGCCTCCAGCTGGATGAGGAGGATGAGGAGGTGTCCTTTGCCACCAGTGCTGCTGAAGAAAGGATTTCCAGAGGGGCCTCCAAGTATTTCACCTAGGTGCCTGACACCGGCCAGAGGTGGTGACCCAGGGTCACAGAACGGTGACACTTTTTGTTTGCAGGTCTGCTTACAGCTTATGAAACATTGATGGGATTGTGTTGTGTGAGTGCTTTTAGCTATAGAGGATGTGTTAATGGACATCAGCTGTGTGTTCAGAAGTACTCAACCCCTGCACCACATTTGGAACCTGGTTTGCCTCTGCCACCGCACTTGGAGAGAAAGGGGATATTGCTTCAGCCAGGGATCAGGAACCTCCTAAAACCCTGCTAAGCCCTTATGTCCTGCCCAAGCTGATGCCTGGAGCTCAGCTGCTGGAGTCTTCACTGAGAGGGAGGGAGAAAAAGAGTATTCCCAGGGAATAGTTTCCTCTGCGCCTTTTCCTAACTGCAGGACAGCACACTGGAGAAGGATGTTTCAGGCCCATTTGGAAATGAGCAAGATCTTAATGGGAGGCTGCTCCTCCAGCTGATGCCATGTGGACAGAACAAAACCCCAGCACAGAGCCCATCTCTCCCACCTGCCTCACCTCTCTCCAGCGCTGCATGGAGCACGTGGCACTCAAAGACAAAGCTCTGTGTGAGGCTGTCTTCCCCCTGGCCAGTTTAGAGGATTATCCTTCTCCAGAAATATCTCAGTAGCACTTGTAAAGCTTTTAGAATCACCCCATGGTGAGTGCTGGGAAGTGGGTTCATAGTGTCTAACAGCTTAGGCACATCAGCCATCACCTCCTGGCAGCACCATGACAGCCCCAGTAACCTCAGTGCTCTGCTCAAATCTGAGGGAGAGACACACGTAAGGGGGTCCTTTGGGGTCCTTTGCTTCCCCAAATCTGTCCTCAGTTAAGCAGCATGGGAAAAAAATATCAGGAGCAGGTAGGAAAGGAACAGGCAGCTTCTTGGAACTGTTTTTATTAAAAAAAACCCCCTTACTACTCAAAACCTACATGAAATCTACTCAGAAAGCTTGAGAATGATGGTACCTCCATAAGATTTGGGGGGGGGGGGATCTTGATAATTTTCTTTAATTTTCTTTTCTGTAAGTATTTGTAGGACATAACTTGTAAGCAGAGGGAGAGCCCAGAAAATCCATGGCAGAGAAACCATTGCAGTCTGCTAGGATTTCAGAAACATGAAAGCTGGGAAAAACCCCAATAGATTAAAATGTAGAAAGAACTGGGCTTATGGGTCCTGCTCACTCTGCATGTTGCTGTCCTTTGTTTTAGAAGGTGGACAATAAAAAACAGTTGTTCACACTGGAGTTTTGAGTTCCTCCTCCTGCCCTGTGAAACCTGCACACCTTGCCCTGAGCCTCCCAGCTCAGGAGCCTCTCTCCTCTGTGCTCCAAGGAGCTGGTATCCCTGTCCTGCTTTGCTGCCTGGCTCTCTCTGTGCCTCTGCTGTCCCAGCAACTGGGGAGACTTGTGGAGATCCCGGAATGCTGCTCAAAACAGGCACATTCTTGGTTGGTTGCCCAAAGAAATGCATTAGCCCAAGAAGTGAGTACATTGTAAGGTTTGCTTCTGCTCCTAGTTACCCTGTGCTGAAGCTGTGAACTGCAGAGATCACTCATGCTGCTCTGGCACATATTCTACTGAAAAAAGGGATAATCTTTCTGGCTAGAGGGTTGTTTCTTCCCTATTCCCAAAGCTTGGAAAGAGCAAGAATCACCATGTAGTACAACATTTAAGAGTGGCAGTCTGTGGGCACAGTTTGGCAGAGGGTTTAAAAAAGCAGTAGTGTTTCAAACCAAGCTGCACACACAGCCCTGGGATGCATCCATAATTGCTCCTAGCTCCTCAAAGCATTTGGACACATAACTTGAGAATGTCCCAGAGCAGACAGAGTCCCACCATGAGAGATCACTGTAAAAACACTCTGCCCAAATCTTCAGGAACTGCCAGGTCTGGTCTTCAAGACTATGCTGGGAAAACAGCGTTGAGAGGGAGAAAAAAGGACTTGGGAACTATTTTTGGATTTTTCCATGGACTAGGGAGCACTGGGGCACAGCGTGGGCACTGTGCCTCAGCACATCCTACACATGGTCAACAATAGCAGAGCAACAAAGCAGTTTGTCAGTAAGTGACACAAACTGACATCTCTGAGCTAAATTCATTGCATAAACCGCCTTCTTGGGACTGACAATTAAGGAACAATCCCAGCAAGCAGTGGCTTATCTGTCAAGGAACAATTGAAACAACCCTTGACTAAGTCCTTCCCCTTGCTCCCTGCCCAGCCCTATTCACCCCTGAGATAAGGACACCTATTTAAGCAATTTTGCTTCCCTAGGGAAGAAAACAAGGACGGAGAGAAGACATGGGAAGATTTGGTGGTGAAAGACAAACAGCAGAACCTGGAAAATGTAAACTGTGGTAGTCCTTACACAAAGGGTAACTGTAGGGGTGAAGGCACTGCAGCATCACAGTGGGAAAACATTAAGCTACTCAGTGCAATCAGATAGAAGTAACTGGTTTATATAAAACAGAGAAAGATTTAGACAAAATAGATAAAGCTGTGAAATAAGCCAACATACACACCACTAAAACTTTGCAAAGAGGAAAATAATTTTATTCCAGTGTAAAGTCATAAAACAGTAGGTAAAAAATCAGACTTTTTAACAGCCTCTAAACTTTGTGCACACATATTAAAAACTACACAGTCTCCTATTCAGCAGTCAAAAATGCAAGCAAAGAGCAGGTGTGATGACACTATACTTACTGTCTACAGAGAAATGAACAGAGGTGTCAGAGAGCAACGGCTTAAAGAATGGCTAATGGCATTGGTAAAGGACTCATCTACCCAAGAACAAATACATTTCTCTATTCTGCAATTCAGACTACTTTGATAAGATTACTTCAGCAACAATTCTTCTCAACCTACAGCAGGAAACTGGCAAACCAAAAAAGCAAGAAGATGGTTCCTGCATGAATATTTTGATCTATCTTTCCATTAGCTATCTGCCAGCAACAGAATACTGCTGATTAAGTTACACAGTTCATCAATAACTAACATGTGGGAAAAAGACAGCTCATCTCTGGAACCAGCAATACAGCAATACACATGTCCCTTCTCAGGAGCACCTTATGATGCACAGAGATTTCAGGCATATGCAGCACAATAAAAAAAACCCTCTTGAATGGACTGTAATACAAGATAATGAGTCTGTTTTATACACACGTGGGGGAGTTTTCCCCATGCTGTCCCACAAAGTAGGTATACATCCCACACATTCTGCAGGAAGAGACACCATAGCTCAGCAAGTTATTACAGTTGTATCTCAAATGTGTCAGGTTCCAATTTCCCATGTCATTTGCTGACCCCACCTACCCAGAGTTGTTCACAGAGTTGCACAGATTAAAGATCCTGTGTCAACAGGGCAGAGCCACCAGTTACAAAACTCAGAAGGAATTCCTGTAAGTTCCTTCTCACAGAGAAAGAATACCTTAAGGGAAATGGCACGGAAGTAAAAACATGTTTTTAGTTCTGAAAAATGTATATGGAGCTCCTTAAAAGCAGATTTGTGTTGAGGCTGCAAAGGTGACAGTTGAGGGAGCTGTGTCACAGGCCTTTGTGTCCCTTCACTGCCCCGTGCCGAGGCCAAAGGCAGTCAGAGCTGTGACCTCGCTGCACCTGTCTGAGCTCACACATCCCAGAGTCTCCTCTCTAGGAAAGGAACCCCGGGACTGCTCCATCCATTCCCTGGGGCGAAGCAGCTGGAAGGCGTCCTCTGGACAAGGACAGTGTGGGCCACCCAGAGCTCTGCAAAGCACCCATGCTGGGAACACCTTTCTCACAACACGAGTCCACAGACATGTCCACACCTCTGCCCAGCTGCTGAAATCCTGAATAAAATGATGCACAACAGAACAAACTCGTGAAAGTTTACAGAACTTAAATATTTATTTTTAAACCATTTTAAACCCCCCAAAACATTGAAATAAGCTTCATCTATAAACAGATTTACAAGACTAACAACTACAGAAGCTAGAGGAGCACTACAATTTGTTTCTGTGATGCAGTTATTTTGTAAAGCTTCAGATCAACTGTATTTACAACTTTTGCTGCTTTTACATTTATAAAAATATTTATTTAATCCATAACATTATTGTTTTCAAAAACTATTTCCAGACTTTTTCTCAGATATAAATTCTAATTGAATTTCAGTTATATAGCAGATGAACGTTTTAAACAGAAACATTTTTTTTTAAAATTAAAACAAGGAGTTAAAAGTAATTTTTTTTACAGTGTAGGCACCATTGAAAATAATTGTCCTTGGCATATCTAACCACCATCTCTCACAAGTGTCCTTTATATAAAAACGATGTAATGGCAACATTTGACGAAAAATGCAGTATTTACTTGCACACCATTACTTTTTCAATATTTGGCAGATATATTTCAGATTCTTCAAAATGACTTTTGTGCAAAAACAAAATGTGCAGGTCTGAACCATAAAATAAACACACCCAGCCTTTATCAAAAATAAATTTACACCAACAGTTCCACAACTAAGTACTGAAAAACAATCCCAGTTCAAAACTTCAGCATAATATACATACTGGGTTGAAAAAGGGAAAAAACCAAATCAAAACAAAACAACAGAAGAGATTACCCATCTAGCAGTACCATAAATATATAACTGAAAGCAACTTTATAGTCTTACCTACTTTTTATGAAAAAAAATCACTCCGTACTGCACAGTACTACCTTTTTGTGAAAGAATATCTATAACTCAGTTATTTGCATATTAACTGGTAAATACATATTTAAAATACACTTTCAGAAAATTATAAACAAATTATGCTGATGTACTGTATTTAATGTATTTCAGAACAAAAATGTGTATAAATATCTTACAGGAGAAACAACACCACCACACAGAACGCTGGTGTTACACCGATACCTGTGTGTGAAATATGTAACATGTGACGCTCAGCTTCTCTGGCTCCCT
The DNA here is from genome assembly GCA_013401135.1 of Cettia cetti. NCBI lineage: Eukaryota > Metazoa > Chordata > Aves > Passeriformes > Sylviidae > Cettia > Cettia cetti. The sequence continues at coordinate 29,256 of VZUI01031467.1, read as the reverse complement.
TCCACCCAGGCATGTATACTCAGAGGAAAAAAAAATTAAATTAAACTGGACTTCAGGTTTTGTCCATTATTGCCAAAAGCCCCACCCCCTCAACTGTATTGCTCTAAATTTTCCTACCATGATGATGTAAGATTGAATTACTACTTCAAAACCTGTTCTAAAAGGTAATACACAGACTGTACATCAGGATAGAACTGTTGCTACATAACACCTGCAAACTATTGCCATATTGCTCTCAAATATATTTAATCATAGAGCTGCCTAAAATACTGTACCAATTTAGAATTAAAATAGATACTGTTGCAGGTTTGTTTTTCAGGGCACAATAACTATATGCTGGTAGAAGCAGGTGCTACAGCAATACCCTTGCCACTACATTACATGTCTTGAATATGCTTGTGAAAAAGCTATTTTTCTCTGAAGCTTGTTAGTGATTTACAAAAGTTTAACTCAGGAATATAAAAGACCTGTACAACTCCATGTACAGGAACAAAATAGCATCAAAACATACTGTACTTGCACATTCTATCAACTAAAGTAATGGTTATTTCTAAAAGCAAAACTGGACCTCAACATTTATCAGATTCAACAGGTGAAACTACAGTATTAAAAGTTGTTCTTTACAAAATAATTTCCTGAAAATATAAAACCATGTGCACTGCCACAAAATAGTTGAGTAGGTTCTTTCAAATCCTCAATCACCATCAATATGTTGCAAAGATCCAAAAGGCACAAGGAGCTCATGAGCTAAGCACTGCCAAGCTTGAAGTAGTTTTGGTGGGTTTCACTGGGTCCATAAGAAAGAGCAGTCAATTGTGTGAAGTTTCCTAGGATGAGTCATTAACAGAAAATCTACAGATAAAAAATGCAAGTTAAAAATTTTGTTAATTATATTGTTTCAGCTAGGCAAACAGCACATAAATATTTCTGAATCTCTAAACTAGTATGTGCCTTCATCTTAATGGTTCATAGTAAAAAACCCACCAGAAGTGAGTTTCTCAAGAAAACATTCCTAGAAGAGCTAAGAAAAAGATTCTCTGTTCTCCCCTATTGCCTGTAAATATGCTTAAGACAAAGCAGCACACTAAACTAAAGAAGCAAGATATAGCAACTACAGTAAAGCTGCAGCACTTCGAGACTAGATACAGTAATTGCTAGTATTAGATTTAGTCTAAACAGAACTGTTACCTATAACTACAAAGCTAAAGGGTTAAAGCACTGGACATAGCAGATCTTTCTCTTTATGACTAAACTACTTACTTCTGAAATTTCTCCATAAGTTTCTTCACCATCTTATCTGTGATCCCTGGACACGTTGCTTCTGCCACATTGATGCTTTTCTCAAGTTCCTCAATTGCTTTCTTTCTGTTAGCATTATTTGTGTCCTGCTGCTTGAGCTGAGGAGAAAACAGAAAAAAGTTAAAACTCAGAAAAGTTATTAGACATCCGGCTAATACTTTCAAAGAAGATTTTTAAGCCAACACTTACCTCAGCAAACACAGGGGTGATTATCATAGTTAAACAACTCAGGGTTTTAACAAGATCCTGATCCTGGAAGTTAACAAATATGGATTACATCAACAATTACAACATACATGAGCATATATACAACGTACACACTGTCTCTTAACACAGCACACGCGATTTTGGAAGTAAATATAACAAAGTGTTTAAAATACATTACAAAACCCACAGAGACACAGTACATCAACAAACGTTAGGGGATGTTGAAATAGGTACCTGATGACACATCTCAAACAATGTCATTCAGCATTAGAAAGACAGTTCAGTTTTTCCTCACTAGTAATAGACTTTAAAATTCCCATCTCTACGAATGTATACTGATCTACAATACATCTGCAGACTGACATGGCATAGAAAATATCACTTATGTACATTATGTCTTGAACTGCAAAAAACCCAGTCAATTCTTATGAAAAGTGAAGTTACTAAGTTTTATCACTATCTTCCTTAAACTGGCTTCAGAACCAGCAGTTAGAAAGAAGAACTCTGTCTGTACGAACCGTCCCATTCTGCAGCTTCTTTGCATCCGGCTTCTTCCGAACTGTAGTGAAGCTCCATTCCGGGTGAGAATTATTTTCTTTGTTGCTGGACTCCCTGAAACAAAAATGACATGATGTACATAATAAAACAGAACACCAAGCAAGCACAGGTAACCCAAATACATAACAAGTCTATCAGGATTAGTTCCATATTCCTTAAAATAAGAAGAAAAACATGTACTGAAACATTAACTGAACTTTAAAAGAGGCTGAATAAATTGAAATGTGATCAAAAGCAAACTGAAGATGTTATCTACCTACAAGGCTTACCTTCTCCCATGGCATCCCATTCAGGAGTTATCTGATAGCCAGAAAAACAAGACTTACAGAAAGCATACTGTTCCACAGGCTTTGTGCAAACTTCTTCATGCACTTCAGCCTTGCTCTGCAATATCTCAAATTGTGATTCAGTGGGTTTGGTACAACCACTAGCCTCAGACTAGGAAATAAACAGCACTTAAACAGAACTGAAATTGAGTTTAAAGTGACAAGTTTAAACAGGCAACAAGCACACGGCTTGACTTACGTGTTCATCTTTAGGGTCATACAAGGGGTTTTTTTGGAAGAAGACAATTTAAAAGAAGAGACAGGTGCACAGAAATAGTGCTATTACACAGAAAAGCTGCAGCAAACTCACTTTAAGAACATCATCTAAACAAAAAAAACACACCCAAAATAGACTGTACTGAAAATAAACTTACGAATCTGAACCATCGGAATCACTTTCATCGCTACTATGTCCCTCTGCTTTCCATCTCTTAAACCTATCAATCAGTTCTGTCAGATAGGAAGTCTTCTTGGCATTTTTCATAATGAATTTGTGCTTCAGAAGTTCTTTTGCAGTGGGGCGCTGTAAGAAACACCTTAAATATTTAATGTTACACTAACATTTCATGACTTAAAATGCTAATAGGGGAGACTTAGTAAGACAACAGACTTCTAGAGCTAACTTGTATAATATCAGGAAATTAGTGCAACAGGAAGTCAGAAAAGCCAGTAATCCACATTTATGAGCATGCTAAAAATACGATCAAGTCATCCATGGACTATACAGCTTATCCTTCTACGTTAGAAGGTCACACCCAGGAAAATGACTAATAAAAACTATCCAGTACAGCATTTCCTTGTAAGCTGAATTCAGACAGCAAAAGCTATGCTGAAAAAAAGTTCAGATGATTCTCTCCTCTGTTAAAGCTTCTCCTCCTACATTATCCTAGTTTAGAGTGCATTTTAGGAATCTGCCTCTGCCACTGTAATTTCTTTCAGCATTCTCCCTCCTCCTTTTGAGTATTTTAAACAAAACAAACTAGGACAGAGACAGAGATACCTATCTATCTAAAAAGCACCACTAAAATTTATAGTGGAAAGTACAGTCTCTAAGATTATTTCAATCACTGATGATGCACAATGTCAGCAAAATACTTCACAAGCATGGGAGAACAGAAAACGGAAACATCTACACACTCACACATTTATCTACTCACAAATGTTGGGTCCTTATTCAGACAGGCATCAATGAATTCTTTAAAAGGTTTACTAAAGTCTCCTAATAAAGTGGGAGGATTGTTTTTTGGAATGAGGAACAGAACTCTCATTGGATGCATATCCGAGTTGGGAGGCTCCCCCTTGGCCAGTTCAATTGCAGTGATGCCCAGTGACCATATGTCAGCCTGAGAGAGGGAAAAGGGACTGTTAGTACAAAATTATGGGCTGTCATGACTGCATCCACTCAATAACTGAAATCTTCACATATAATGCATCCACATAATAAAATTAATGTTGGCCTAAGTAGATAATGCAAAAATTCCTTTCTAACACTTCAGGAACACCTGACTCACAAAGACGTGGCTGACTTAGTCAGTCTTTAATGACAAACATCTAGATGATCATTTTTGCTGTAGTTGGTGTTCTAACACTGCCAGCAAGTTAAACGGACACCTAAATCTACACGCTTTTGGAAAAGCTTCAGAAATACTGATCTTCCTTCGATTTTTTCCATATGTTAATAACATATTCCTGTTATTAACAGGAATTAGACACAAAATTCCTGTGTCTAATTCAGAGTTTGTTTAGGTATCCAACCTTGTTTGAACACTCACTCTAAAAAACAAGGCAGAAAGCTGAATCAAATCCAGCAGGGGATCACTTAATTTCTTTCCTAACAGACTGTCGGATGAATTTAGCTGGAGAATTACTGACAACTAGTTAAACCTGAAACACCACTTGAAGCACCAAGTTCACAGTGTAAGTCACAGAAAAACTATGAAGTACCATTTATTTTAGCTAAAAGCAAGCATTATAAACAAATTCTGCCTTTGTATCAAAACATAGTATGATATTTTGATATCATATATAAAATATTAGTATTCTAAAATTACTTTCTGATTTTGATTTTTTTTCCCAAGTGAAATATAATATTACTTGCATCTTTTTAGACGGGCTACAAAAGCTATTTAGATCACTTAAAGGTGTTTCTCATTAAAAAAGTGTTTGGCAATAGTTGACTACCCTTGGCACAGAATCATAAACTGTAACTGCCCATAGAATAAACAAGGATTAAAATTTGCATCTCTCAAATATTCCTTTTTTGTTCACAAGACCTAAAATAGCTGTAATTTATAGCAAAGAATTAAACAAACTCATTGTATATTACTGAAATACCATAACCAACAATGTGTATTGGAGCAAAATTATTTGAAAGAAGAGATGGGGCTTATAAATCTCTGGCACTACTAAAACGTATGAATTTCTAGTTTATTTTCCAGCCTTTTGGAATAGAGAGAGAAGAAGAAAGATTAAAATTCAGTCAAGATACCAAAACAGTCATCAGTAATAGTCTAGAAATTGAAGTGTATCCTATCCAAATCCTTCATCTCTCCTACCAAAGGCTTGTACCTTCAGTGCTCTCCCACCAGCCTACTGGCATGGGGAAAAGCGGGGAAGAATGGCTCTTGCAGCAAACTGAGGAGATATGGAAGGCAAAAGAGTAGGTTGCTGAGGAAATGTAAATGAAGGGGTGGTAAGGCTGATCTATACACAGGGCAAGCAGAAGAATTATTCCCAATCTGACTGGCCAACACATTTTTAAAGCAAGGTAGAGACATTTTCCAAAATGCCCTAGGGAACACATTACAGAGGGACCACTGAAACCCCAAACAGGAAAATTCCAACTTTTTTATCAGAAAGAACCCTTGTGACAAGTACACAAATTCCTTCAAGTCTGACTGATCCTTGGAAAGTCTCCTGGAGTGTGAATGCTTTCAGGACACTTCAGATATCCAACAGCTTTTTCTTTATATGCACATCACGTAAGTATAGTTTCATGTTTACTATTTGAGAAAAAGCAGTAAGAAAGTATTACTTCATGCATACCAAGATTTTTATTCTCTTGATCCTATTTTAAGGTTTTGTCAACGGAGTGTGGAAAGTCCAATGCCAGAGTGAAACATGCTGCTGTTTCACCAACCACGTGCTCTAGGACATCTTGTGGTTTTACACAGAAGAGAGGACTGTTCCCCCCTTATTGTCATTTCTAGCACCGGTTCCCAACTCTCACAAAAACATGGAAGAACTCTGCTTTTCTACTGATAGTTCACATAGGGAAACTCTCCTTTGCAATTAGCCATCCATCAACAGCTCTCATGACAAGGAAAGTTGGAAGGTACCATAATGCTACTGAAGCCACAGCCACCAAGTTACTTTTTACCTTTTCAAGACCTGTGTTAAAATTTTCAGCATTACATGAATGCTCGAAATACCATTTGAAAAATTATACCCAGAGCTACGTATAAAAATGTGATAAGAAATTAACATTTTGGCCACCATCTTGGCCTTAAATAACCTGCCATGTTCTGGTGGCATTTTGCTTTGTGAGTCCTTCATTACTGTTTAAATTAAATGCTAAACATTGAATTGAAACTAATCAACCAACCACCCCACACTCAGGAGTTGCTCTGAAAGACACATGACATCACCATTTTACTTGATGACTTTGCACCTGAGTACAATGACATATAACTACTATACAAAACCAATTTAATCCTACATTTAATCTTATTATTTGAAACCCTGTAATTTCAAATCTACTTTTTTTTTCCTCCCCATGCTGATAGAGTTAAAAACAAAGAATCAAAATAAATGCTGTTAGATAACCAGATACAAAAAAAAAGTATCTTCTACTCTCATACTTACTTTTGAATCATATGCTGACTGCTGAATAACTTCAGGGGCCATCCAGAATGGGGTTCCAACAAAGGTATTTCTCTTAATTTGTGTGTCTGTTAGCTGCCCAGCAACTCCAAAATCAGCAAGCTTAACATCACCTTGTTCTGATAACAAGACATTGGCAGCTGCCAAGGGGAAATAACATAATAACTAATTAGAATACGGTTTTATGGTTTCTACAAGCTTTAGCAAAGTAACATTTGAAATGTTGCACACCTTTTATATCCCTGTGAATTTTCTTCTCTGAGTGTAGGTAGTCAAGACCTTTCAAGATTTCCTTTAGCATAGTAGCAATCTGGAACTCATCAAATGGGCCAGCACGCAGCTTCAGAAAAAAGACACGTTAAAATAATTCCAGTCTTGTATCTAATTTTTGCCTTGCTTTGATTAAATTAAATCTTGAAACATTTTCTAAAGTAAAGAACTAAAAAAAATTAATGAACTATTCAAAGCAATATGTCACTATTCTAATTGAAATAGGTGTCACTGGAATGATCACCTTCACACCTCCTCTCCTGCCAACACACTGAAAATGCTGTTACTCCTCAAACATACATTGCTGCCTGTGCTCCCTCTCAGCATGCAAAGCACAAGAAAAGCAACAACTAACTTTCCAGAAAGTTGTATTTCCCTACAGGCAGCAAACATAGCAGACTGAATTTTACAATTTACATTAAGTAAATTAAGAAAACCAATTTCAAATTAGATTAATCTGTTTGTTAACTGCGGGTTTTAAAATTAATGATGCAGTTTTTACTTGTCCCAGCCTTTTTGATTCCATGCTTGCTTTTGTATCAAGAACATAACATGCTGCTATAAAGCTACTAATGGATTAAGTGAAAACTTTGCACATTATAAAGCTATGGAAATAGAACAAAAGAAATAAAGGTAAGTGATCAAAAAAAAAAAAAAATCAACAACATAGCACCAAAACAGTGAACACCGTGAAATTACGGTGAGGCAAATGAGGCAAAACTAAATTTTATTCTTCTAAAATTCTATTCTTCTATAGGTTCAGTGATTTAAATTGGCACTAGTAAAAGCTACTTCCCTGTTTCTGATACTCCACAGAATACAATCAATTCCTCAAAAGTGTTAGAGCATCTCACAGACCCCTTCCAACAGGGCCAAGTTCTAGAGCTACAAACTACCACACACTACACCTAATTACTATGTTTTTGATGAGTTGATGTGATGTAATTTCATAAACAAGTTTAAATGGATTTGTGAAGTCAAGCACATCCTTCAGCTCTCATAGACAGGACCCCTGTTAGCGAATACGTAATTATTACCGTTCTGTAACAGTATCAGAATCACACAAAGACTGAGCTATATTATCTGACAGGAAAGGGTGGGTCTGTAGTGTTGCAGCTGAGGCAGAGCTGCACTGAAACCATGGGGAAACCACATCCACACTCAGTGGACTGTGCTTGTGCACTCTCCAGGCTACACCCTCCATGAATGCCACACTATCTGAAGTAAAAGGCACTTTCATGCTTAACTGAAAATACCTGAACATGGAAAACCCAACACATTTTAACCAGTTAAAATTAAATGTCTGCGGACACACTCCTCATTCATTCCTGAGATCCAAACCAAAAGGAAACATTTTTTACTCAAGTGTAATGAATTCTACTTGGAGGAGCTGGAAAGTGATGGACAGAGGACATCAAACCCAAAAGCTCACCAAACATACAGCAAGAAAAGGGCTTCTCAAACTAAAGACACCCACTGATTTGACTGAGAACAAACGGATGCTCCCTAATGCTTAGAGACAAAGAGTAAAATAGAAAAATTAACATGAATTTAATGTTACAGAACTACCATTCAAATTCACACCTTTTGGAGCATTACCACACAGCAGTGATGTAATATCAGCTGCCTCCAGGTATTTATTTTTATAAAGTCATCTCAAAACACAATGAAATAAAGTTCACTGATACTTATAATGCAAAAGACCATATACTTACAAGATCCAAAGCTGACCCACCACCCAAGTATTCCATTATTATCCATAGTTTTGTGCCCTGTAAAGGAAGGCATGAGTTTTCAAAAGTTCAAGAATGCCATAAAAATTTATATATATTTCAAAATACTACCAGCACACTCTTAGGAAAAGGCAAATATAGAGACTCATTAATCACCTAGTTGTATGCAATTATTTCTTGTAGAATAATCACACAACTCCTGTGAAGTCTAAAATTATTAACTAATAAGTTTGACTTCTATATTTAAAAAAGCAATGAAAAAACCCATCACTACTAACCAATTTCTGCTAAATAGCACCTAAAATGATTTCACTTAAAGGACAGAACTCAAGAGGGAAAAAAGTGATTAGGCAGTGGTTTAAGTTTTAATTACATACAGCTAATTATTTTAAATGGACCACGAGAATATATGAGTTTCTGGACTTCCTCTGTGAATATGTCTCAACCTCTAGAACTGACATATTACTCTAACACTGATTTCTAGGTGCTGATTTTGTCCTCAGCTTGTTACTGCAAAAGGTGACTGGTTCATAGAAACAAAACTGGAAACACGTGGTAGGAAATCTACAGACTACTAGCTTGCCAGACTCCCCTCAAAAGACAGAACTCAAATATGAATCTATGTGGTACTACTCCAGAAAATTCTGTGAATAAATATATTTATTTAAAACAATACCCATTTATTAAAAATACTCAACTGAACCACAGATGGTAAAGTACCACACACACACTGTGAAAGTTTCCAGCAAATATTTACCAGTTCTAGTTCCTCATTACAGAGCACTAGGTTAGGGCAGGAGTAGTCTTAAAAGCCTCTTGCATTCTCCATTGTATACTTTCCCACCCTATGGCCTGGCCAGGGATGGAAATCTAAAGAAAACTCAGCAAGCAAACAGAGGTGCAGTTTCTGAAAGCACCACATCCAACCATCCTAACAAAGTGTGCTCTATTAGATTTATATTGAATTTAAAAACCACACCATTTATGAGAGTCTATTCCAATATTATGATCTCAGTAGGGAAGGGCTGGCTAATTTTAGCAGTTCTTATAAAGCCCAACTTTGTCAGCTCAGAAGACCTGCAAGGAACTCCTGTTCAAGGCAAACATTGTGGTTAGCAGACATGTTTGGAGGATTTGACTATTACTTGAAAACAGTACAGGGTGAAAATGAATAAGTACTGTTTCTCAAACAATGTCACAAAGAAATTGCTACTATCCACTGTAATCGGGTGTGGATATTTTCTAGCCAGGCATGAACAACCTTTTCCTAGCTATTTTCTATCAACCCAGTATAAATAGACAAGGCAGAACAACCAGTATCTCCAGACTGTCTCAAAGTTTTGCTGCACTAAGTGCTGCACAATTCTGATGGAAGTCTCTGGATGTTGCTGTAGGATTCCTCCACATTTGAATCTGAAAAGCTGAGTATAACTTCAGGTTTGTTTTAATTGCAAAAGAAAAGAGCAAGCTCGAGCGACTGTAATAGTTACACAGCTAGATACTGAAAACCTTGGTCTAAATGGCACAAATGAGGAAAACAGTCATGGAATCCAGTCATTAAGAGATTTATCTCTACGGTACTTTTGGAAAACCCAGCTGAAGCACTACATCAAGTGCACTTTCCAAATTTGTGTAAGCAGAACATGCCAGAACTATGGTAACTTTTAATACTTTTAATCTTCTTCTTGCCTGAACTGGTAGAGGAATAATACATTTTGACAAGCCTTTAAGCTGGAAGAAAACATTCATTTCAGATATCTAACCTTGATCAAGGGGACCCTCCACATCCAGTGGTTTATGTATTGATATGTAGATTGGATTCCAAGTACAATAGGGGACGAGGAAACAAATTTAGATCCTGACCTGCTACAAATATGAAATATCTACAAATACCTCCATCAGGACTTAAATTATCTTACAGCCACCAAAGTTCCAATACAGCTGAAGCTTATATGATTCTACACATTAGTGAAAGCCAAGATATAAAAGTAAAGCATTTCATTATTGTACACAAATGTGTTTATTAAGGTGCATTCTTTGACAGTATATATGCTTGCACATCACTTATCATTATGTTTAGAAAACACTATTGATCTTGCCAGACACCCAGCAAAAATTTAGGAAAAAATTACTAATACCTAAGCTTTAATATTAATTCAATGAGAAACTCCAACTGAACTTCAAGATATCCCACATTACCACGATATAGGGCTGTTGTACCTTTTTGTGTCACAATACCTGAAAATGGGCATCAACTTTACCACAAGAATCTCAAGGAAGCAGACCTTGCCATTTGGTACCAATGATAATGTCTTTCAAGACTAAAATACCTGATAACAGACAAGTAACATTGCACTGCCAGGAAAACTATTAAGAGACTGTCCATACTTTTAAAATCACATTTACAATTTGGACGTACAAGCTGTAGCTAATGAACAGCTAGGCTGCAGAATGTCTCAAGTCAGAAAGTCAAGTAATTGAAATGAAGACACACTTCCTTTCTGCCTTTCAGCAGCAGGGGCATCTGGCAGCTGGCAAGCCCCAGGCTCCCTGGACTGGGCCACCCCATCAGCCACAAGGCTGTCTTTGCATTCTGAAGTGCAAAGAAACTGTCAAGATACAGGATACGTAGAACAGACTTTATCATTGGTACAAAAATAAAATCTCCCATCCGAAATGCTTACAGTTAGAACCCCCTCACAATTACATCTCTTCTTCCGTGTTTTGGTCATAACTACTTTTAGCTATCAACTATCTCGCCGGAGGGAAAACTCAAAAGCTATAAAACGAACAATCTGCTTACTCAAAGCCTAGCTAAGTTACAACAGAAGATGTTCCATTACAGCTCAACTGGATGAACTGAGGCTTACATGATAAACTTGAAGCCAACACATTGTCTCAGCTGTGACTTCTTCAAAGCAGAAACAATAAAATTTAAAGATTTAGGACAGATCTAGATTACTGAGCTAGAGCAGTATCAGTAAGTGCTGTAGACAACCTGAATGCCCTTGCACGGAGGGTTTGCTTTGGTATTTAGTCAGGAAAACACTAAGTTTCTTTGAACAGTGTAAAACTACAAACATTTCTAATGGCATTTCCACAGCCTCAGAGAGAGGTACATATAAGATTAATACACTTTAGTAAACTATTTCTAGTCCATAAAGCATGATTTGAAACAGCACACTAGCTCAACTGTTTGTTTACCTGTAAATAAAGATGCAAAGGAAAAAAATCTTAAATTTTGAAATAGCTTCTATTTACCTTATGCTTATGCTCTTTTAAACCATTATCTTAAAAAGTGTTTCTAGGAATTTTTCAGTGATCTTAATATATAAATTGAAGTATCCAGGAATAAACATATGGGACCACTGTGAATGTGAACTTCACACCAGTTATATCCATGGCAAACTGTTTCTGATCTCTGTAGCCTAGGACTAGGCTTTGTAAGAAATGAGATGTCTCATTTTTCAGAATTTAACCTCAATATTCTTTAACCTTTAATTATACAGTCATCTGGTAAACAACTGAACCCATTTCATTGTACTTACAGTGTACAGGATAAATAAATCCTGAATGAAGTATTACACAGCTCAACAATTAGCCTGACAGCCATTCAAAGAAATAGCTAATAAAAAGTTAACAGCTAGAGCAATGAAGTAAAAAAATGAACAAGCAAAAGTAGACAGACATGACTCTCAAAATACCTGCTATTACTAAAATGAAAAGCCAGAATAAAAGATTCTTTGCACACTGAACAAAGCCAATACCCTCTTTCCCCTAAGGAGTCTTCAAGCTGAAAAATCTTGAACTAGCAACCAAGGTTTAATATAGTTTAGGAACAATTTAGATAAAAGATACTACTTTAAAAGTCACCTTAATGATTTTTAGTTACAGAATTAAAGGTAGTATTATATTTCTGGACATTTTTATTCATTTACTTGGGGAATAGCAAGCAGCAGTATTACCTATCATGCTACTCTGGGATGGAAAACATTCCTGTGAACAACTTCTTAGGGTTTTTGTGTTAAGAGGAATTTCTTAAAGGAATGGAAAAGTAACCAAAATTCCACAAACACGTCCCCAAACTCCATGCATAGAAATTTTCCTTTCCCAAAAACTTTACAAATGTGAAAAGTAAACAAGAGAGCAGCATTAATCTTTCAGAATTTATCCATTTAGAACAGAAATGGAAAGAACTCACACAGTGGTGAGGAGAGTACCGCAGCATTAACATGATCCTACATTTGCCAAGAATTGCTTAAAAATAAAAAAAATCTAAGCAGAATTTAATAGTTATATAGCACTAACAGAATAATTAGACTTTGCTTTTCATACCTATACTGCTGTAAATAATGAAAATACTATTATTTCCCTATTCAATCTGTAACTTATAAAGCGTTTTCCACCCCCAGCTCCGAGAAAACAAAGAACAAACAAAACAAATCCCCACCCAATCAAAGTTTAATTCCTCCATTTATAGTTGCTGAAATCACTGTTTAGTTCGGAGATTTAACAAAACACTTTTCTAAGCAAAACCACTTCCAAGTAAAAACACTTTCCAAGACTTACTTTGATCTGTTTGTACTTCATGGCAAAAAACTGAGCTTTTACAGCACAAAGTTGAAATTATGGATATTCAGGATAGAATTTAGGACTTAGCTCATCACAGAAAATAAAGGACTGTAAAAAAGACTGATCATGTCTGGATCTGCAGTACAATTTGTGCACTGCTCCAGGGGAACCTTACTAGTTGAATTCAAAGTTACCTTGAGACAAACCTGCTTGTTCTAATATGCTGTGATAGTAGAAAGTAAATCCTACTTCTCAGACATTTATTACTTATTCACAAACAAAACAAACATCCCACTGACTGAGCCCAATAAAGAAAAGCAAAAAAGGGTTATCAATGGCACTTTGTATGTTTACTAGGTTGTGAAGAACTCACAGTAAATAGCAAAGCCACTACAGATGTCTTACATTAGCCAAAATGACAAGTTAGTATTTGGAATATACTAAATATACTGGAAATATTGGAAAAATAACTTGCCACTAAGTATTAAAATATAAAAGACCGAATACTTATGCAATTAAATCGGAAAAAAGCAAAATCTACAAATTACACTAAATAAGCTCTGCAAATACTTTTATGTATCACCGAAAGATACACTTCAAGAGTGACACAGAAATGTCTTTAAAATGTAGAAAATCCCACTGTACCTTAAGAAAGCAGAAATGCTGAGGGAAACCATGCACCAAAACCCAAAACCAACCAGAAAAACCTCCCAAACTGAAGCAAACAAACCAAAACCAACACAAACCCCAAATACAAGCAAGTAATCCCTCCCAGATATTTAAAATACTTTGAACTATCACTAAAATCATAGCTTACACTAAATGGTTTCAGGGATTTTTAAAGAGTTACCTAAAATATGTGCACAAAACATTTAAGCATTATTTAAGGTGAAAAGTTTTGCTCAGCATCTTGGTTTTCTGTAGGTTTTCATTTTTGTTTGTTTGCTAAATTATTCCTTAGATAACATTTCACACAGTGGTTACGTAACTCTGCTGATGTCAGTGTTACTTTGTCTTAGGCCTACTAAGCTGCATAACTGCCAACACATTTTACATGGTGCAGGGTTTCTTTCCACACCAGGAACAGCTTTTGCTTCTGTAACTATGAAGGTATATTTCTCTTGCTCAGAAAGGCCACTAAATTGTGCTAGGGACTGTGGAGGGAGGAGTGAAACCCAAGGTCCAAAAGCAGTGGCAACAACTCGGTTCATCCTGTAGCCATTTTGTGTAAATCCCAGCTCCAAAGAACAAGCAGCAAAAAAAGAAAAATGAAGTGAAAAACTCTATTCAAATAAAAAAACCCAAACACCCTATTAAAAATGCCATGTTGGCACAATAAATTTTCCTTAATTTTAGATGATTTTTCAAGCAAAGGTTCTAGCAAATCTTTGTGCAGTATTGTACATTACCTTTAAATACGATCCATAGTATTTTGTTACGTAAGGACTATCACACTGACTTAAAACAGTTATCTCTTGCTGTATATCTTCTATTTCATCTTCTGCTTCCTCAAGGTCTATGATTTTTATGGCAACCACTTGTTGTGACCGATTATCAATTCCTTTGAAGACCTCACCAAAGGAGCCTTTCCCAATGCGTTCCAATTTTGTGAATAGTTCCTCTGGGTCTGCTCTGTGGTTCTAGAAAAACAAAAAAAAAGAAGTGAAAAAAAGACACATGAGTTGCCTAATTTACTTCCAAGTTATTAGCCCTCATTAGTCCCCAAGAAGCACGTCATCCAGATTTATCATCATCAGAAGGGTTGCATCAGGTGAATTTATTTCCTACACACTAACTTCTAATTCAGCTATTAGTTACAGAACATACATTATGCAACTCTGTCAAAGGTAAGAGAGCCTTACTAGGGAGGGTGTCAGGTACAAACCTCATTTCACTTCCTCACACAACAGCCCTTTACAAAAGAATAGAGCTGTTGTTAACACTAATCCTGTCTGTGCAGTAATTCAGGAGAGTGGGGAATGCAATTACTGGCACAGGACCACCAATGACATCACGCAGGCAGAAAAGGCTGGGCTTCCCAGCCAGCCAAGAGCCTGGGGCAGGCACAGCTCCCTGTCACCTAACACAGCGAGGGCGCTTGCTTGGGAGAGGATGGCACGACTGCCAGAGCCCAAGATCAGGTAGGACCAGGTGTCTTCAGGGCAGCTGGAAGTGCTGACAGAAAGATGAGCCAAAGGGACTGAGAGGGGTTCAACCAAGGAATAAGAATCTGTCATGGATAGTGAACCCACAGCACTGATAGAACTGGCTGGTATCACCACACATGCCTTACAGAGAGAAGAGCACTGCTGAGGACACTGCTGGTTTGGAATCTCTGCTGAATAACTACTCTTAAAATCACCAGACTAGTTATTATAAAAATATTTTCAATTTCTTAGCTTCACTCAAGCAGTTGGGAGGGCAACAAAAAGGAAGCAAATTCTCATTTTCCCATCAAGATAAAGCATGCCGTGTGGCTGCTTAGAGAACCTTGCATATCCAAACATGAGAGCACTGGCTTTTGAAGGACATGGATGACACACTCCACAGTTTAAGAACACGGAACTTCAGACTAGAGTACAAAAATTTAAAGAGAAATGTTTTGAAGAGGTCAGACAGCCACTCCAAAAGAACAGGAAAATCCATGCTTTGCAGATGAACAAAATTAAACACCTTACTGCTTTCAGAACTGGGTAACTGCACAAATCAGTGTTGAATAAAGAAACACCCCTGCCTGTAAAAAGTCCCCAAATTCAGTAAAAAGTTTGAAAATATGGAAGAGATGCTTTACTCTGCATCTTTCTCACATTCCGAAAGTCAGAACCAGCAAGAAGTGGCAAGCTCGGTGAAAGCAGACATTTAACCTAAAGTACACATTACCCTACAAGACCAAATACTCAAGTGTCAACATGAAAAACTCCAGAAAATAACTTTACATTGATGTTCTTGCAAATTCGTGAGAAAATCTTTACTGGGAAAAAAAAATTCATTAGTATTTTAAGCTAGTCCAAAATGGACAGTCTTGTTTTCTTATATCTGGGTCCTTACTCTTCCTTCTTCTCTTTGACCAGAACCAGAATTCATTCCACAATATGATGAAATGAATCAGGAAACCGATTTAGCTAAGAGTTAACCATATGATTTGCCAGGTTTATTTTCAGCTGAATCACTTCACTGCTCATATATACCAAGCTGTTATTTCTGCTATCACAAGAGAAGGGAACATGAATTAGTACAGCAAATTCTCAGTGATCTGTGAAGGTAAGATTTCTAGATTTTGCAAACAGACAAGACACACTGCTGCTTCTGAGCAGCACATTGCAACAGGAACGAGGAGTTTCCCCTTTGTCTGTAATGAGCTCATTGCTACTCTGCTCCATTAAAAACAATTCCTAGAAACAGTTAAACAAAAAACTTGTATTTTTTTCTCTTAATAAAGACAGTGAAAGACCTATACGATGAACAAATACACAATCAAAAGAAATAAAAAATAATTTTTAAAATGGACCAATTTTGTCTGAAACCTGGGAGAACTAATACTGCTATATTAGGAAAGAAAATTACTGAAGGCTTCAGGCACAGTTTTTAGTTAAAATGGTCTCAGAACAGCAGTAAATCTTCAGACTGTCCAAAGACACACTGCAATACACTACTGCATCAGCTACTGCCATCATTTCATCACTAAGACTAAAAAACTTTTTTTTTTTTAATCTGAATTTAAAATCTATTTCCAGGGGTGCTCCAAAAAATAATTGTAGGGACAGGTGTGGCAAAAGTAGCAGCGACTGCCACCCAGCCTTTCCCTACTGCCAGGTAAGATGCCAAACAGTCCTCTAGCCAGGAATGGTTTCTCGACTGCATTAGTTACAATAAGGAATAATTAACTGATAGTTCTCCATTTACAATAAACAGAGACAAATGCTTCCAAGAAACAAGAAAAATGACTGGCAAAACTTTCTATTGATGCTTAAATAACCATCTTCACAAAAACTAGCTCCAATCTAAGACATACTTGGAATGTGGGATTTCAGGAGTCATTCATACTAATAGGTATTGCAGATTTGAGATTAAATCTGTTAAATACTTCCAGTCAGATAAAAGAAAAACAGTTTAATCACAGACATGCTCAGCTAATCCAGCCCCTCACAAATGTCTGATCACATTGAAGGCCAGCACCTGGATTTTGCTGGGGGAGAAACCTTAAGCAGAAAACTCAGCTGGGCTCCTCATAGAAAAGAACATCACTCCATCCTATATACTCACTTAACCACCATCAACAGAACAAACCAGGCTTACAAATTCCTTCCCCCAAGCTACTTCAGGTGAATCAGAGCTTTAAAGGCCATATTATTTTCCAACAACTTCTGATGCCATTGTGTGTGAGTGCTAAACTACAGGGACAGATCAGTCATGGCTGGACTTCCCAATGCTGCAGAACTCCATGTACATCCCTGGGAGGAGGAGGTGGAACAGAGGGGCATCACTGGAGAACAAACTGTGTGGGACTACTTGAGGAAACAGTCACATCTTTCTATTCTCAGAAAATCCTCTCACAGCAAGCAAAGTCAGCTTTACACCTTCTTTTACTCACCGAGGCTGACAAGGGACTGTAGGACACTCCAGGATCAGGACTAATATTTCCAACCAACTACAGCTAATATTGAGATAATGTCCTTTGGAAAGACTTCAAACTTGTAATACTATATAACTTAAAACATGGCCTGAGAACAAAGGCAGCATTTTGAAACAGATTTGCTTTTACCTTTCTTAATTTCCTTGTCTTTCAGCCTATTGTTCTACAGGAATGTTTTTCTTTAAAGAAAACAGAACAAAACTTTAAAAGACTGTTCCGTAAACAAATGTGCAGAAAAGGATGGAGATATATTTTATATAAATAGAAATGTTATATGTGTGTTTACACACCCTCAATAGATTTTCACACCAGTAGATTTCTGCAACACAGCTGCCAGCTAAACTTCTAATATGGGAAAAATTAAGGTTTTTAACACTATTAACACTCCTGAGCAAAACCACCCATTTTTATTCCTTGTTGTTTCACAGATCTTTCACTGAAATGGGGAAAAAAAAGCTTTGAAAGACACCTGCATGAATAACTGGTATTATTTTTTTTTTTTTTAATAAATACTGGTTTCCATGGGAAGCCGTGTCTGTTGGGCAGCAGATAGTAACACCACAATAGACAGTTTATGGACTCCATCATCACCTCTCCAAGGATAATACCTATAAGGCAGAGAATGTCTTGGTCTTTCCCTCCCTAAGCCAATTCCACAGACAAAAGCAGCAAGTACAAGCACAGGCATATGCACATGCCAGCTCCAGTCCCGCCAGCGTGACTAAGAGCACCAGCACGAGCGTGACAACACAAGCCCTCTGCACTGCTTCCAAGGACACCATTTCACCAGCCCAGCACTACCACACAGCCTGGGGCCTTCAGGAAATCTCCTCTCTTATTCAACCTTGTGCCATCCCTGTATGTGTTTATACACATCTGTATGAGCACACAGAAAGTCACACCATCTGGCTCCAAAAAGACCTCAGGAGGTTATCCAGTCTGACCACCTGCTCAGAAGCTCCAGATAAAAAACACTATAGCATCATTTTTGCCAGGATACTTTTTTTTTTAAAAACATAATTTTTCCCAGTTGTTGCATCAAGCATTCTGCCAATCTGGCTTATATAACCCCTTTCCTTGGATTCCAATAAACACATGTTTCTGAAGCAATGTCCTGGCTGTGTTCTGCTACAAGACTGACTTGCTGACTCATCTTTTCACCTCTCACCCTTTCATGTACCTGTTCTTCAAATTCTGAATTCTTCCTTTAAAACAAACTTAAACATACCATATGTATGAATATGTAACTTTCAAGATTATACAGAAATTTAATGAAATAGACCAAATTAGAAGAAACAGTATGTCAGGCTGTGTCTGGATCTGTTGATGCAGGACAGCTCTTTTACAGAAACAGGTCTTCTGAAAGCACTCATTAATGAATTTCATTCAAAGGTATTGAATACAATTGAATGAAAAAACAAAACTTAAAAGAATCTTGGAATGAGACTGAACTAATGCTTTCATTCTAACAAAATCAAGCACCTAACATCTTCTAAAATTCCTAAAGCAACTATTTCAACCGTCTTTTGAAATTTCTTTTAAGGACTCTGCCAGTGTGAGAACATACATGCTCATGTCTTAATAGTAATTCTAAAACCTGACCGAGAAATGCTGTTAAACTATGAGGACTTTCAAGCATCTCCCAGGCTTTATCTGGAACAGAAGTTCCCTTAGAATAGTAGCACTGCTATGGAGCTGCCCACCTACACTTACAACTACATTACCCAAATATATAAATAAAGATATAATAATTAGTTCAAAGGATTTTATAAAGGTTGGTAAGAGAAGACGTCTTCATAGAGGGTTTATTCATGTTTTTCGAGCACCTACTACTATGGCAGTCTAACAGGTCCTGGTATCTTTGGAAGCCATCAAAATTACCTGTGTTTAAAAGACTGTCATTTTAAACAATTCCATTTGCATGCATTTACCTATTCTCAGATAATAAAGTACTTAAATTTTTCTTCTGTTCAGATCCCCCAAAAATAAAATTAAGAGGGAGTAAGATTGACAAACCTGATAGGCTACAGTTCTTCTTAAGAATAATGTCTTAATCAACAGATACATTCTTTTTTAATCTCTTCCCATATACTATCTGCATGAAGTTTCAGATATTTTATATATCTATATACACACACACAAGTTATACACCATGCATATTAATTAATGTAAAAATATTTATTCATATAAATTATATGTATTTTCATATTTTAGCTGCATAAGTAAAGTTACAGAAAAAGTACCATAGGCATGTGTGTGTATACATAAAAATTTAAATAGTTTGAAGTTAATGAAGGCACAGATGCAGATCCATTATTACTTACAAAGAATAAGAAAAATGACTGACATTCAAGATGAGGATGGAACCTATAGACATCTTTTTCTCCCTCTTGAACACATACATATTTTTGTTTTCAGCTATTTTTGGCAAGTAAATAAACTCTGTTGCTGCCCTGCAGTCCTATTCAAGACTAAGACATCAGGATTTGATTATATTTACTGGAATGGTATGATACATATGCAGAAAAAATTATTTTACAACAACAAAACCCAATTTGATTTTATCAAACTTTTACATTACCTACAAGTTTTTCTACTCAGAGTTTAGTAAGAACTAAATCTCGGTTTTGCTGTCCTTAAATGGCACCTGACCTTTGTTACACCCTTTATGAAACATCTCTTATATCTGACAAGGCCAAGAATCATTGCCATGTTTAGTGAAAATCTAGGGAACTTCATATAAGAGCAATAACAGCAAGGAAATATGTATGTGGCTTTGTTTTCATCAAGTTAGCCATAAAGTGAGCTGCTTGAAAATTTATATCACTATCAAAACTCTAAGATGATAATTCAAATCCATCTATTGTCAGATTTTTAAAGAAAGAATTATCTTCATATTCAAACCATCTCTGACCTGTGGCAGATGCAAGCTGTCAATTGTATGTTATGCTGAAAATGGAAACCACTGAAATCACTTCCTCTATTCTTAGCTTTTCTTTCACACAACATAAAGCAGCTTAGGAAAAAGCATAAATAAGCACAAAAAAGGATAATACCATATATCCCAAAGATTAGCTCTTTGACACAAGGCAATTAAAAGAATTTACACCAATTATTTATAAAGAATACTCTGCACTGAGAAAAGGAAACAAAGAGAAATTTCCCATGACAGTGAGTTTCTCTATTACTGATACTATGCACATCCCACAGTCAAATGGAGTCCCACTTGGCTTCTATGTATCAAAACATTTTAAATACCTACTATATTTTAAAAACATCCTCCAACTACTGCATACAACTGCATAATCTCCAGTGTTCACATCTCTGAGGAGCACAGCCTATTAAAACAGAGAAATTAAGGTGGGGGGATATATAAATACATGAGTGAGTCTTTATGACAATTTGAAAAAAATGTTTTCTAGCTGGATGCATGGATATCCTGAAATAGAGCTAGAAATCAAGTCAACAGGTAGAAATCCCATCAACAGGTTCTGGTGTCCCAGTGTTTCAACTCTGTTCTGCATTTAAGATTCCAAAAAAAGTGATCTTTCACAACAAGTTTCATCTTCTCTGTTGAACAGTGCAGGACAAGTGACTGCTGAATGAATAACTAACCCACCTCAATGAACTAACCTGAATCAGAAGTCAGAACATAAAGGACTAAAGGACTACTGCAATTTCTCATTGCTAAAGAACACTCATAACCTCTCCATTTTAAGAACCACTTTGAAAAAAGTACTCTGCAGAGAGATTTCAAAGGCCACTTCTAATAAGAATATAGAAAAATAACCATTTATGGGCTGCAGCCTACTTTTAGCAGTGTGCCTTTCGTTTCAGCACCAGCCTGCTTATCAGTACACAAACAATTTTTTTAATTCTTGCCACACCCATTTAAAGGAATAATCATGTCAGAACTCTGCCAGCAATAATCTATATCATTATAGCATTTCAACCATTTTCCTAATATTTAAATACAGCTAAGTGGCAACTGCTACATAAATTTGACAGGCCTTCTCACTCTAGAAGCCATTTTAGCATTTCTTCTGTGTAAATTATGACTTGAGACACAAACCTTCCTCCTGTAAATAAGATTAGAATTATACTACAAGCCAGCTAGAACAAAAATAACAACAAAATCCAGCTTTTTAATTTGCCAATGCATGAACTAAAAAGTAGTAAAAAGACCTCAAGTATGACACACATTAGTACTTTCGCAAAATCTCTACACTGAAGAAGTCATTACTTATTTTCAGGCCAAACAAAACTTAAGTGAGGCACAAACATACTAGTTGAAAAAGGATGGCTCCAAACCACAGTGTGGGTGGGTTAAAGAGCAGGCCACAAGTTTAGTTAACATAGATAAGCCTCCAGGCATAGTGACTGCCTGCAATGAACCTCAGTGGGACTCCACACTTAGAGGGTATCACCATTTCTTTAATTTGGGGGGGGACCATTTGGAAAAAGGAAAGCACATACCAGTCTACTAGAATGCTATGCTTCTGTCCTCTCCCCAAGGCTAGAGGACCACAAGCTTGAAAGCTGTACTCTCTTCTTGAACATTGGCCCTTGATCATATCAATGATACTGGACCTGAAGCTACAAAAAGCACAATGAAAAACCAGAAATACAATTCCAAAACGAGCTACAAAGAAAGAAACCTCTGCTGCCAGAACCAACCTGCCTGTTTCATCCTTTTTCAATTAATCTGCAGCTCATTCATAGCATGGCAAAACATCTCATTACATAAAAGGCAAGGGGAAGGGGGAGGGGAGGAAAAGAAACACCCTGGAGGAAAAAAAAAAATCAGATTCTTCTTGCCAACTAGGCTAGAATAAAGCTGTACAGGAATGTAAAAATGTTCTTGCTAAGATCAGCTGCCAGATGATACCTTCCTAGGCGAGAGATCAACAACAAGAACATTTTGCTCCCCTCATAATTCTCCATGTTTTTAACTGATCTACATCAGTAGAAATTCACTCTTTTTTACTTAGTGTTTTACATTTTGGCATGCTAAAACACTCATGGTCACTTCAAGCTGTACATTGTTTTTATTATTCTGCGTTCAGCTCCCAACACAGAAGCCTCCACTGAAACACAGCTTGGCATCTAGGAAAGCATAGACACCCTCTGATCCTCACCCAGTCAACCTTATTCAGATATTCAAAACTTGTAACAATACCCAGCTGAGAGGAAAGCCTGCAAAAGACTGGGGAGCAGGAGGAAACAGAAAAATAAAAAACCATTCTCCAGGACTGAACACATGGTTCTTGAATTCTGGTTCACGTTAACATTGAAACCACTCTGGGCTCTCAGACTCCCCCTTCCAAGGATGAAGTGTGAAACCTGCAGATTTCTGCACACTTCTCATTCCTTTTTTCCTTCACTGATGCAGAGAGAAATCATGCAGAAGCATGACAGATCTTGTCACAAAGCTTTGTCAGATATGCTGTCTCAATCAAGACCATTCAAATTCTGACTTCTGCAACACAAACTTAGTTACACACTTCAAAAACTGCAGTTCTGTTGAATTCTTCAAAGTTTTCCTTATGAAGAAGGAAGTAAGTTGAAGCCATGCTCTTTCTGGAGCTATGGACCTAATGAATACAGCCCATCTCTGCAAAAAACACATGCACAAAATGAGAAGAATGAGACCAGCAAACTACGGCTACCTTGTCAGTACCTGTATTAATGGTTTCTCAGATTCAGTTCTTTTTGCCAAATCTATTTGGCTAGCAATCCTTTGGCAGAGATTTCAGTGAATATCACCAGGTGGGCACCCTTCCCAGGAGATTTAAGCTTCTCCCTTCAGAGCTGAGTGTGCTCAGTGATCCCCATCTAATCAGCAGAACAGACATGTTCCAGAAGAATTGCAAGAAGTTTAAGTTTAAAGAACCGATGACAGTTCTTTAAATAGAGTAAATACTGGTGAAGCAGTATTAGGAAGGAATTTTATTTCCAATTACTGTAAGAAAGAAATAGCAGGATTTGGAGTAATGACTCCTGACATGATAGATACCTCACCAACTCTTTACTTCTTCAAAGAAAACATATAAGCAGACACAACAGCATGACAAAAAATACTTGTCACAGAAGCATTTCAAAATCAACTCTGTGCTGTTCATCTCCAACTGCATCGTCCCAAAACCCATTTCTGAACCCTTCTGATAATTATTAAATTCAGTCCCTAAGAATAAATGAATCAGTCCCTAAGAATAAATGAAAGACAAAACAACAGCCTCTTAAAATTTTCCAAATTTCATGACTTCTAAATCTGAAGACAGTCACTAAAAAGAAAACAAATGATACTTTTAGTACTCCTCCTAAAGTTTAACCTTTCACTTTTAGAGATGACTGAAAACTGAGGCTTCTACTCTTGTCTATCTTCACTAATATATTTCACAGGTCTCATAGGACAAATGCTGTTGCAGAAGCGCACTCAGTTATACATACACTTCGTGGTGTACCACTAAATTTCTATACATAAAGAAACATTCCTCCCCTGAAAGTAAGTATCTAAATAAAAATTTGCAATATATTACTACTGCTTGCTATACATTTGCCTTTTGGAAAAAAGGAGAAAAGCAAGACAAAACTTTCATCAGGACTTGTAAAGCTGAGACACTGGAGTTCAAAAACTGCCAGTGCAAATATATTCAATGTTAAAATTAGAATAAAATAACAATTATATACTTCTAAAAGTTGGAACTCTGTTTTCAGATGTAATTTTTTAACCTTTGGGGGAATATTACTCTCTGCTCAAAAGTGAGAGTGTATGATGGTACAGAACAGCACAGAGATTAAGGTGAATTGGTTTATGTGCTCTCTCCAGCTTCAGCTAATTTGCCTCAAAATTCCAACTCAAAACATTAAATATGTCTATAAAACTGCAAAATATGCACAGAAAATACTACTACAGGACTCTACTTTTTCTTTTAACCCTGATAAAATCATCTGCTGAATTCCAGGTAATTACACCTGCACAGTTCCCATGTACTGAATACTTTTCAGAGTCCTGTCTATTCTCCTCCTTTGACACTAGCAAGACAGTACAAGGATGACTGAGCCCTACTTTTCTTGTCACCAGAGTAACTTACCATGAGGTGTAAGAGGGAAGAACCAAGTTCAGTTAATAAGGCCTGAGCTGATTTAGCAATCTACTACCAGACACAATAGAGCTTGTAGGTCCTGCACAACCCGGAAAGGAACAACTGCAGTGTTAAATTCCACAAATACTTTAAAGCAGATCTGCTTCAAGCAGAAAAGAGGCTTGTTCTCAATAGGGCTTAAAATACTGTCTTCCTGCAGTCTACCTGCATTGTGGCTCCAAGTACCAATTAAGGAACTGAAACTGGAAAAAACACCACAGTCCACATCAACTTAACCATACGACATCAGTTTTCTAGGCACCATGGAAGTCTCTGGTGTCCTGCAAGTGCTAGACCTTCCCATTTCCCTAAAGTAAGACATGTTTCTAAATAGCAAAAGTTCAAAGCCTTTTCAAATTCACTGTAGAAACATCTGGATACAGCTCGGTTCCTAGGAGAGGAATAAATTAAAAGAACCTTGAATGGATCTTTCTTCAAAGGTTTAAGTTCCTCTAACATACACTTTCTAAACATTTAAGTATTTCACAGACTGGTTGCTCTTAACAGAAGCCATATTCTTTTAACTTCAGTGCATAAGGTTTACTAGAAATCTGACACACTTTCAGACTAGTTTTAGGTACCAGACATTTCTAGATGTGCACTAAGTTAAGAGAAAATGTAGGGTTTTTTCTAGGGTTATGAAAAGGACCACTTAACAAAATTAAACACTACCTCTCATCTTCCTCTGCCTATCCAACTAGACGAACTGATCTGCCCCTGAGCAGCCTGCAGGGAGGGACTCTCCAGCTGGCAGGCTCAGGCTGTTCAGTGAGCAGCACCCTACAGCCACTGTTAACTGGCAGCACAGAGAGCAAAGCTCACCTTGACATCCAAGTTTTCATTTAATCAAGCAATCCTTCAATTGTGAATCAGAGTACACTGCCTGACAGGTCATGTGCTACTGGCTGTTCCACTTTTAGAGGAAGTTAGGTTCTTTATTGCAAGATAGTCTGAATGCCAACAAAAACAGATGGAGAGCAGTTCTAAACAACCTTTCTGGCTGTGCTCAAAACTACTGTCATACAGGATCAGGAGATACCAACAAAGCCATGAGAAAGGAAACAAAAAGTGTTTAAATGAGTAGGATAGCAGAGATAATGGGACATAAAGCATCAAACCAGATTCCAAAGACACATATACTAACAAAAAATATAAATGAGAAGAATCTATATTTCCATTAGTTAATAAATTAGTATTTCACAGACTTAGGATTTTGCATGACAAATTAGAATAGGAAAAGGATACAATTATATGTTAAAACTCGACCAGCTAAAAAAGGCATTTATTACTTGAGAGATGCTCCATCAAGTTTACAGACTAATTTAAAAAAATTAAATGCTGATATATTGAAAAGTAGCCTCCCTGTCCACCTTAAAAAGGTTAATTGTTACTCACTTGCAAGTGAACAGTTTCCAATCTCTTCTTTTGTAAAGAGCTTTGGAGCATTGTTTGAGATGCCGCCAAGAACATAAGTTCATCAGAAACACATCAATCTCAAATGACTGACATCCTTGAAATGTTCCGATCACTCGAAACAAACAACCCTCTGAATGATGTACTCTGTCTGCTGGGCAATACAAAAGCACTTAGAACCAAAAAAAAGGGGTCCAACACCCTCTTCACTCCAGTTGTTTTCAGCACCTGGGCAGGCAAAGACAGACAACAACATCTCTCTTGGAAGCTGTTTCTAGAAATGGTCTGCAGGAGTTCAACTGGATTCCTTCACAGTGCTGGTGAACCGGTTTCTCACTGTGAGATCTCAAAGCATTCCAGACTAAGAACTAGTTTGAATATTTTTATCCCAAGGAACAAAGTTACTGTGACATTACTGAATAAAACTTCAAACCTGACAATCAAGCTCACTGCAAACTCTGCTTCCTGTAACCAGGACACCTTAACTGTGCTCACCAGCCTTTCCATTTTCCATCTCATCCAGGATTCTGTGTAAAATGCTGTAATTTGGGGTATCATGTTCAGCTTCAGGGCACTCATTTTATACATACACTGAGTACTTTGATTTTACTGAAAGGGCTTAGAAGTTCAGCAGCTGGCCAAGCACTGTACAACTGCATCAAGTGGAGCCTTTCCAAAGGAGCAAGGAAAATGAATATGTTTAGGAAGTTGTTTGCAGAGGCAAGAATTGTTAGGTAGAAAACTTGGCTTTGTTAGGGACACAAGACAGGTTAAACAGAATGTAACCACTACATAAACAAATGGCTCTGTAACTACTCATAAGGGCAACAGATAATACTACCTCTGGGTCTGCCATTGCTGCCAGGGGACTAAAGTCAGACTCCAAGTCCACCAAAATAACTCTGTGTGATTTTCTGTAATTTTCCATGTTTTTGGTTTTTTTAAAGGGGACCTGACTTTTCATAAGATAAAAAGTCTTAAAAGAGCCAAAAAACCTTCTGATATATTTTGGTGATAAACTGTCTTAAGCCTTGCTTTTGGAGTATGTGAATTACATAACAAGTCTATCTCTGGATTTTTTCTTGATACTTTTTGTACAATCAAATGTAAGGAAAAGCATAGATTACAATAAAGCTGAAAACTTCAAGCTTATGACATTCTCTGATAAATTCAGTTTCCAACTGTTATATTCAATAAAATCTTCCCTCAACAGATTACAGAACAAGAGGTTTGATATTACACTTTCCCACAGTGATAGTTTTAACATAACTATTACATCTTTCATCACAGAAGAACCTGTTTATTCCTTCTTCAATCAATCACCACATATTTACTTTTAACACTGAGCAGAAGCAGGCATGCCTTTACCATCACTTAAGATGATCCTGACTGAGTAGACCTGACAGGTTAAAAAAACCCAAAGGAAACAACTCTTCTACCTCAGACTGCCATGCAGTTGTTGTGTTGATTTTAGGGTTTTTAATTAAAGCACTGTATTATGACTCTTCTAGAAGAAGGATGAGCTGATTAACATCACACCAAATTCTATTTCTTTATAGTTTTGGGACTTGTGTAATCATCTTCACTTAAAAAAAAAAAAAAAAGGTAACCAAGGAAAAAATTGTGCTTTAAAAATGTTTTTAACATACTGATATATGTTAAGGGCTGTGGGTTACACTAATAACAATACTAACGGGGATAAGGATGGTATTAGGATCAAGTTTATTGGTGTAAAAATGGAAAAACATAACCTTAAATAATTGCAAGGTCCTTTTGTGATGGCAGTTACGGAAAATAAGACAGCAATACATTAAGCAGATATAAAAATAGGAAATTGACAAACTAAAATGTTGAAACAGAAGTTTCCCAAACACAAACACACTAGAAAGCCCAGAGTCTGTAAATAAAGAAGCTCAGATTAAAGCCTTTAACTCTTTTTATCACAGAATTTCTTTAGACTGTTGTAATTCAACAGTTCCTCTGACACAATGGAACAAGTAAGCTGAGATGATGTGGCTTGTGTCCTCTTGTAGAAACAGAAAGTCAGTGAATGACCATAATTTAACAGATTTCAGAAAGCCTAGAAATTGTTAGAAATGAGAAAGATAAAATAAACCACAGCACTGTAACAGGCATAAATTAATAAATAAATACTGTTTATACACCAATTCTACACTTTCTAGAAGTCATAAAATTACCTGACCAAGACACATTAACTTTCTGTTCTGAAGCCTCCTGAACTCTCTACTGTATCTCTCACATACACAGATGTATCATAAATGTTTCTATATTATTTAAAATGAAAAAAAACTTCGATATTATACAGGTATGAATATCCCAGAAGTTAAAAGAATGCTTAAAACACTGACTGGGCTGCCAGTGCCTGACTAGCAAAAATCAACGCTGAAATGAGCTGGGTTCTCAACTACTTAACATTGATAAAGATATCTGGCCGAATTTGTATTAGATTGTCCAGTGAAGTAAGAAGAGTCAGAAGTATTCTACTTTTCCTATGAAAGTCAGTAATATACCAACTTGTTTGTTTTCTAAGCAGATAACAGAAACATACGAAAACGACACTAGGCCTCATTGCCAGGTGAGGAGAGATGCAGGTTTCTGACAGACTATGTTCCCCAGTGCAATGTCCCCACTAGACCTGGCAGATACCACTTTTCCATGAATCCTACGGTCCTCCGGGAAGCTGCACTACAGGCCTAGCGCTAGAGTGGTGGGAAGTCCTGCAGTAGGTCCAGCGCCTGCCAGGGCGCCTGATATGTCATTTACAGCGCACCCACACACCCTGCGATTAACTTCACTTCGCCTTTAATCAGTTTTAGAGGCTCTTACGTGCTCCAGGATACGGCGCGGCCGCCCCTGAACAAAGGGGGAAGGGAGAGGAATCCCTTCTCCCCCGCTGGGGTTGCAGGTATGCGGCCCCCGAAGCCTCCCGTTACCTCGGAGCAGCCCCTGTTTCCCTCCCTGCCTCCCTCGCTCCCCCGAAGCGGCGGCCGGCCCGGCCCGGCCTCCCCGCGGCCCCGCTCCGCTTCGCCCACCCGCGGCCCCCCGCGCCTCGGCGGCGGCTCCGCCCGGTGCGGGCCGCAAGCGCCGCTTCCGGAGCCGGGGCCGGGCCCGTCGCCTCCATTTTGGGCCCGGTGTGGAGCTCACCTGCATGCCGGGCACTTGCACCGCCACGGGCGAGTGGGCCATGGCGGGCTGCG